>CM038718.1:39367223-39387223 GCA_021613375.1 Megaleporinus macrocephalus
GTGTTTGGTGTTTTTTAATATGAAAATTCTATCAAAATGTCCTACGTGCTGTTTAATATACGAAGCTGCTCCTAAACGTGCTGTTAAAGGACATTTCAACATAAATTTTGTTTTAGAAACATGAAAGTCTCTCTATCTACAGTCTACTATAGAAACATGGTGGCGGCAGCTTCTATGTAGATATGACGATTATTTCTAAGCTAAAAACAACACAATGTTTATCAGTTACAGGTAATTAAATGAAAACACTAATGAAAACATAGTTCTGTATATGAAGTTCTATTTCTGTTAACGGACCCCCGAATAAACGCCGGGAGAAGTTTGATGGTGTAGTCGACCTAGACGGGCTGCTCTGTCTGGGTTATCTGGCGTTATTTAATCTGAGTCTTTACTGTCCAACAGTATCGTCTTTCTGTGGTCAAGGAAACTCTCAGTCTGACTTATGACTGTCACTGTCCAACAATTTCACAGCCAAGGACAACATTGTCCCCGTCTCTATAACGGATACGCTCTGTGCTCGCACTGCCTAATCCCCCAGTGCTCAGAGGAAGAGAGGAGAAATCTTGTGTAGAGCAACTTTCAGACTCACAAGAAACACTCACACTTGAGTTGCTAACATAAAATTTTAAATAAAATTTTAATTAGATTAAAATTCTAATATAGGAAATATTAACCACCTCTGCTGTGATTGCTGACTATGAACAACAGAAATAGTAGTTTATGTTGGGTTTATATCTAAATCACAGTTTTCACTAAAAAGTCAATTTGATTTGATTAATTAATTGGTATAAAAATTTGGATTTAAAAATTGTGAAATCAAGCTTTCAGTTTTTAAATTCTGTTTATATATATAGTGTGTGTGTGTGTGAGTGTTTCACTGCCCCCTAGTGTGTGTGTTCACTAGTGTGTGTGTATGTGGGTGTTTCACTGCCCCCTAGTGTGTGTGTATGTGGGTGTTTCACTGCTCCCTAGTGTGTTTGTTCACTATGGTGTATATATATATATATGTGGGTGTTTTACTGCCCCCTAGTGTGAGTTCACTAGTGTGTATGTGTGTTTCTACTGCTCCCTAGTGTGTTTGTTCACTAGTGTGTGTGTATATGTTAGTGTTCACTGCCCCCTAGTGTTTGTTCACTAGTGTGTGTGTGTATGTGAGTGTTTCACTGCCCCCTAGTGTGTGTGTTACAGTGGTGTCTGGTAAAGCGTTCGGAAGTAAACGCACCCTCAGAGTTACTCCAGCTGTTGGTGTTTGTGTTTGGGTCGAGCTCTTACCTCCGGCTCCAGCTGGACGGTCGTCTCCCAGGTGTGCGTGTTTGCCGCAGTGTGTGCGGTCACTGTAAATGTGACCGGACCGGTCAGAGCGGCCAGCGCGCCTCTCTGAGTGTAAACAGAGCCTCCAGAATCCACTCGGAACCGCGGGTCACTGCTGACCAGCCTCACGTCCTCATTACCCAAACAGTCATCATAATAAACTACAGAGAGAGAGAGAGAGAGAGAGAGAAAGAGAGAGAGTCAGCGAGAGGGAACAGAAAGAGAGATAAAAGAGAGAGAGAGAGAGAGAGGGAAGAGAAAGAGAGAGAGAGAGAGATAGAGTTAGTTAATAAGTTCTGTATTAAGTAATAATTATAAATTACATTCACACAATAAACTGAAGGTCTAGAACTATTACATATTACAGCCAGTATTAATATATATATATATATATATATATATATATATATATATATATATATATATATATATATATATATATATATATATATATATATATTGAGTGTTTGGTGCTGGTTGATCCACAGGACAGTAAAAGAAAACCAAACACAGACGTTGTGGAGCTCCTCGGTATGGAGGTCCACCAACCGCCAACACACCAGTTGTAGCTCAACACTTTAGTATGTGGTGGTTTGTTTTCTTGGTGGTTCTTAATCTGCTGCTCGATATCAGCTCATCTTTCAGTTCAGCTCAAACCTCTCTTCATCACATCAACACACACACCTCTGATGTACAAACAGTCGTGTGCGCTTCATAGCGTCTGTGGATCAAAAGGAAACGACAGCAACAACAAAAACCACCATCTGGACGTGTTCACAGCGAAAGGCAAACTCACACGAGCCACACATGGACGAGCGACTGGTCATTTCCATTCAAATGAATGTACATCATGTCTCCATCTAATAAAGACGCTCTCTGCTCTCAGATTAGCCGCTGGCCGCTAGCTCCCTGCAGTAATTAGCCTGAGATCGTTAATTTGCATGGCTATTAAAGCTCCTCGGCTCTATTAAAGCTCCTCGGCTATAACAAACGTGAGCAGCGCAGAAGTGAAGCCCAGACCGGCCGGACTGTGTCCGAGCGCCAGCCCAGGCACGGCCCGCCGCTCCCCGCTATCGATTCCAATTAGCCGCTAATATGGCGGAAATTAGCATGTAGCGGAGAGAGAGCCCTTTGCCATCGGCCGCCTCTTCCAGAGAGAAACCACGGCAGGTAATGGAGACACGCCGAGCGGGTCCAGCGCCGGGACTCAAATAGAAAAATCAATGACCGCCGAGGAGCGAGGTTTCAGCCACACGTAGAGAAACTTACTGAGACCACTGACCGTTAACCAGCACCGACTGTGTTTCTAATAAAGTGGCCAGATAGTGGAAGCACAAGGTGAACGTTTCTAATCAAGTGTCGAGTTAAAGATGGGTGTTTCTAATAAAGTGGCCAGTTAAAGATGGGTGTTTCTAATAAAGGGGCCAGTTAGTGGTAGTCCAAGGTAGGTATTTCTAATAAAGTGGGCAGTTAATGGAAGCACAAGGTGAACGTTTCTAGTAAAGTGGCCAGCTAAAGATGGGTGTTTCTAATAAAGTGGCCAGTTAGTGGTAGTCCAAGGTAGGTGTTTTTAATAAAGTGGCTAGTTAGTGGAAGCACAAGGTGAACGTTTCTAATAAAGTGGCCAGCTAAAGATGGGTGTTTCTAATAAAGTGGCCAGTTAGTGGTAGTCCAAGGTGGGTGTTTCTAATAAAGTGGCCAGTTAATGGAAGCACAAGGTAAACGTTTCTAATACAGTGACCAGTTAAAGATGGGTGTTTCTATTGAAGTGGCCAGTTAGTGGTAGTCCAAGGTGGGTGTTTCTAATAAAGTGGCCAGTTAGTGGAAGCACAAGGTGAACGTTTCTAATACAGTGACCAGTTAAAGATGGGTGTTTCTATTAAAGTGGCCAGTAAGTGGAAGCACAAGGCGGGTGTTTCTAATAAAGTAGCCGGTTGGTGAGAGTACAAGGCTGGTGTTTCTAATAAAGTGGCCAGTTAGTGGAAGTTCAAAGGCAGTGTTTCTAATAAAGTGGCCAGTGAGTTGAACTATGCTGCAAATGTTATTATATCTATTTTGTCAGAAAGCGAGAAACTAAATCAGCAGTGAATCAACAGAAGCTGGATGGAAATCCGTGCTCCATTCAACATAACTACACTGAATCAGCTCCATATGGCGCGCGGCCTTTTCCCGATGTTATGCTAAGTGAGAGATTTTGCCTCCAGATTTGCTCTGGCACGGAGGACTGCACTTATACTCTCCCTGCTGCACTGTCAATCACTAATCTGCTCATTCTGATGCACACCACTAGTCTCACTGCTTGACACCTGCACTGGGAGACAAACAAACAAACAAACAAACATGTGGACAATTTAGCTTTGGCTCATAGCGTGATCCGTGACAAATTAGTGATACAACGGGACGTATTGTACTGCCACTGCTGGAACTTTTCTCTGCATCCACCATAAAACTCCTCTCAGCAGTCAGAACAGCATTAAAGCGATAGTTCAGCCAAGAAAGCGCTGGAGGCTAATTAAGATAACAATTAATCAATACAATACAATAATCACAATAACTGCTCTCCTGAATCAACACATACTCACTTCAAATCAAGTTGAAATCTATTAGAAATCTCTAGCAGACCTGATCATCTGTTTTTTAATCCTGTAAAATCACTTAAGATGGTATAGCATCAAACTATCAACAGGTTAGCAACCACCTGGGGCACCATAGCAATGGCCTTGCAACACCTTTGCGACCACACAGAATACCACAGCATCAGGCTTAGCCACACTTTTGCAGCCACCTAGGATACAATAGCAACAGGCCTAGCAATACCTTACCATTTATCTGGGATACCCTAGCAACAGACCTAGCAACACCTTGTCAGCCACCTGTGATACCATAGCAACAGGATTTGCAACACATTATCAGCCACCTGGGATACATTAGCAACAGGCCTAGCAACACATGTGCAACTACTTGGGATACCATAGCAATAAGCCTAGCAACACCTTACAAACCACCTGGGATACCATAGCAACAGGACTAGCAACACCTTATCAGCCATCTGGGATATCATAGCAACAGGCCTTGCAACACCTTATAAGCCACCTGGGATACTATAGCAAAAGGCCTAGCCCACCTTATCAGTCACCTGGGATACCATAACAACAGGCCTTGCAACACCTTATCACTCACCTGGGCTACTATAGCAACAGGTCTAGCAACACCTTATCAGTCACCTGGGATACCAAAGCAACAGGCCTAGCAACACCTTACAAACCACCTGGGATACATTAGCAACAGGTTGTGTGCAACACCTTATAAGCCACCTGGGGTACTATAGCAACAGGCCTAGCAACACCTTATCAGTCATCTGGGATATCATAGCAACAGGTCTAGCAACACCTTATTAGTCACCTGGGATACCATAGCAACAAGTTGTGCAACACCTTATAAGCCACCTGGGATACCAAAGCAGCAGGCCTAGCAACACCTCATCAGTCACCTGGGCTATCATAGCAACAGGCCTAGCGACACCATAGATTGCATGGCATCAAACTATCAACAGGTTAGCAACCACTTGGGACAATTCATCAAAAGCAGTCAACGTTGTTCTGCAACAGCTCCAACATTCTCAGTTCACCATGATACTCTGACGCTGACCCCAGATCTGCTCCTCTTATCTAACGGGCACACTAATTACCAAACGCTCCACTGAACACGCTCAGCCTCGACTTTAACACTGAGGCCGTGTCTGCGACCCCAACACTGACTGGGAGGTCATGAAACTCTGTGTCCAGACCCTTCTCGACCCAGCAGCGCCCCCTATATATCTTTAACCAGATTAAACAGGGTACGAACTGCTGCTGTGCTTCTTAGAATGTGTAGAACGTGGTGGGCTACAGGCTCCCACCACTCATTAGCTGCGTTAGCCTCGTAGCACCGAACTTCACACACCAAACACAAATTGATGGAATAAGATTTGGGGTTGAATTGAATTGGTGACAAAACTATTGCTTAAATATGTTGTAAACGAAAGCCACGCTGATCAGTCGGGAGGGAGGAGGCCGAGCGCTCTGCTGGGAGACCTGGGAGTCCTGATTGCATTAGCATCGAACAGCAGCTGGAATTAGCCGCGAGCGCGTGTGCGAGTTAAAGCGTGTTGAGTTAAAGTGATTAGGCAGAAGCAGACGGTCTCTGGAGGCTCCGAACCAACCGGATTGAGTTAGAGATCCTCCAAACAGCTGCTGAACATCACACGTCCAGACCTTCAGAGCCAACACAGCGGACGGTGGACGGACAAAGCAAGGTCAACCAATCGCATCCACAACCAACGAGGTTAGAGTTAGGTTTATGTTTACGTCACTTTGAACTGCAGATGGAGGGCTGGAAGTGATTTTCCACATAGGGGGCGCTATCACACTCTCTCAGAATGTCTGTGGTCCACGTCGTTTACAGTCACTCAACATCAGTTACACTGAGAACCATGAGGAGCTTTTATCTAGTACCTGCACCTCCATTTAAGGTGAAAACAGGAGAACTGGTGAAGGAGAAGCTGAGCTGATGGTGCTGGTGGTCAGTAGGAGTGAGTATTGTAGTGTGTAAGGGTGATCTGGGGGTGAACACTGGTGGTCAGTAGGAGTAAGTATTGTAGTGTGTAAGGGTGATCTGGGGGGAACACTGGTGGTCAGTAGGAGTGAGTATTGTAGTTTGTAAGGGTGATCTGTGGGTGAACACTGGTGGTCAGTAGGAGTGAGTATTGTAGTGTGTATGGGTGATCTGTGGGTGAACACTGGTGGTCAGTAGTAGTGAGTATTGTAGTGTGGAAAGGTGATCTGGGGGTGAACACTGGTGGTCAGTAGGAGTGAGTATTGTAGTGTGTAAGGGTGATCTGGGGGTGTACACTGGTGGTCAGTAGGAGTGAGTATTGTAGTGTGTATGGGTGATCTGGGGGTGAACACTGGTGGTCAGTAGGAGTGAGTATTGTAGTGTGTAAGGGTGATCTGGGGGTAAACACTGTGGTGGTTTGTTTTCTTGGTGGTTCTTAATCTGCTGCTTGATAGCAGCTCATCTTTCAGTTCAGCTCAAACCTCTCTTCATCTCATCAGCATCACCTCCAACATCTACTGTAACATCTCACCTCCATCTCCTCCAACATCTACTGTGAGGTTCTGTCTAATACCTGCTCTGTGGTGGTCCTGTGGGGTCCTGATCATTAAAGAACAGAGTAATAAAGTATACAGAGAATCAGATGAACTACAGTCTGTAAGTGGAGCTCCTGTATGGTCAGTGGAGCTGGACCTACTTCATTAGGTAAACGTTGTATCTACGTTTATTGTTTATTTTATTATCTGTTTTATGGGCAATAAATGTAGAGACAAGGCTGGCGTACCTAATGAAGCGCTGTGAGTGTAACTATGTACATACTTATATACCAAATACTACAGACTTATTACTAGCACATATTAGTACTCATGTATTATACAAATATATACATATATACAGGGTGAGTCAAAAGTATCAGGACACCCTTTTATTTCAGAACTGAAAGGGAAAATGATGTATCTGAACACCCCAGCTAGTAACAGGTGAGGGGGTCTATCTTTTAGGCCATGTCCTGAACATTGGCCCCATCTTGAAAGCCACCCTATTGGAATAAGGACAAGTTTTTCCAATGGGAAGGTGGTCGTGTAGTAGATCAAAGAAGATCAGAACTGTCTCAGAAATCGATTGATACAATCAGATTTGGTGCTCAACACAGATCTGAAGCACCATGGGCTGAACATGTTGTTCAATGTGGTTGTTGTTGTAACTTTCTGTGTTGATAACGTTTGAACCACAAGAGATATTACTAATCTGATTACATCAATCGATTTCTGATCAGCTCTGGTCTTGTTTGATCTACAACATGACCACCAAAACTTGCCCTTGATTCAATATGGCAGCTTTAAAGATAGTGGCCGCATTCGGGATATAGCCTAAACGATAGGCCCCCTTCACCCGTTCCTTGCTGGTGTATTCCCCCTTTTTTCCCTTTCATTTTTGAAATAAAAGGGTGTCCTGAGACTTTTGACTCACCCTGTACATACGTATATGTGTTTAATAATACATGAGTACTAATATGTACTAATAATAAGTCCATAGTATTTAGTACGGGTGAAGGTGAGGGGGTCTATCTTTTAGGCTATGTCCCAAACATTGCTGCCATCCTGAAAGCTGCCATATTGGATCAAGGGTGAGTTTTTCCAGTGGGAAGGTGGTTGTGTAGCAGATCAAAGAAGACCAGAACTGATCAGAAATTGATTGACACAATCAGATTTGGTGCTGAACACAGATCTGAAGGTGCAGTTCAGCACCATGGACTGAACATGTTGTTCAATGTGGTTGTTGTTGTAACTTTCTGTGTTGATAACGTTTGAACCTCAAGAGATATTACTAATCTGATTACATCAATCAATTTCTGAGACAGCTCTGATCTTCTTTGATCTGCTACACGACCACCTTCCTATTGGAGAAACTTGTTCTTGATCCAATATGGTGGCTTTCAAGATAGTGGCCGCGTTTGGGACATAGCCTAAAAGATAGACCCCCTCACCTGTTACTAGCTGGAGTATTCAAATACATAATTTTCCCTTTCAGTTCTGAAATAAAAGAGTGTCCTGAGACTTTTGACTCACCCTGTATGTATGGGATACTTTAGTGTGTGTAGGTATACGACCTATCCGTAACTGAGTGTTCTGTTATGGCTGACCGTCTCTCAGCCTGCTGGACGCTGCAGCCACTATGGCACCGGTCAGACCTCAGGGTCCTGGTTCCATGGTCCAGTGCCTTTGCTCTGCGTGTACGAGTGTCCAGGTCATACGACTCATCGCAGGATAAGCTGACGAAAGGTCAGAGAGTGCTTTCCCGGCTGTAACCTGGAGCCCTGTGGACAGTGTGCATGCGGCGTAGTAGCTGCCGCAGCTTCAGCCCTTCAGACACGGGTCAGAATGTCACTGAGTAAGGCGGTAGTGGACTAAAGGAAAGGAGAACCAACCCTTAAAGGGGAATTCCACCCATTTCTCAAAATTTCTGCAGAATTACTGCATAAAGTCCAGTGGTGGTGAATGGAACCAGACGTCCACCTCAGAAAGCTTCCTCACAGGTTATGAATGTGCTGACTGATGTCTGAGATGTTGTTTTAATGGTAGTTTTGAGAAAACTTCAAATGCGTGGGGGGGATACACTCATAGTGTTGTGAGGCAAAGTAGTCCTTTACTTCATCACTGTTCTCTCTAGGTTTTTTTTTGAAGGGGGGCGGGGGGTACAGTCATTTGGCTGTATTTGCATCATATGTGCTTGTGTTGCTAAATGACTTTGTTTACAGGTTTGTTGGCGGTGCAGTGGGGGGGCCCCAGTGTCTCAGGGTGGTCTCATATCTATGTTGCCTTTTAGTTCTATAGCATCCCAGGTGGCTTGTAAAGTGTTGCAAGGCCTGTTACTATGGTATCCCAGGTCACTGATAAGGTGTTACTAGGCCTGTTGCTATGGTATCCCAGGTGGCTTATAATTTGTTTCAAGGCCTGTTGCTATGGTATCCCAGGTGGCTTGTAAAGTGTTGCAAGGCCTGTTGCTATGGTATCCCAGGTGGCTTGTAAAGTGTTGCAAGGCCTGTTGCTATGGTATCCCAGGTGGCTTGTAAGGTGTTGCAAGGCCTGTTGCTATGGTATCCCAGGTGGCTTGTAAGGTGTTGCAAGGCCTATTGCTGTGGTATCCCAGGTGGCTTGTAGTGTTGCAAGGCCTGTTGCTCTGGTATCCTAGGTGGTCTGTAAAGTGTGGCAAGATCTGTTGTTATGGTATCCCAGGTGGCTTGTAAAGTGTTGCCGAGCCTGTTGCTATGGTATCCTAGGTGGTCTGTAAAGTGTTGCAAGGCCTGTTGCTATGGTATCCCAGGTGGCTTGTAAAGTGTTGCAAGGCCTGTTGCTATGGTATCCCAGGTGGCTTGTAAAGTGTTGCAAGGCCTGTTGCTATGGTATCCCATGTGGCTTGTAAGGTGTTGTAAGGCCTGTTGCTATGGTATTCCAGGTTGCTTGTAAGGTGTTGCAAGGCCTGTTGCTATGGTATCCCAGGTGGCTTGTAAGGTGTTGCAAGGCCTGTTGCTATGGTATCCCAGGTGGCTTGTAAGGTGTTGCAAGCCTGTTGCTATGGAATCCCAGGTAGTTGAACATGTGTTTAGGTCTCCTTCTAGTTTATAATCAGATTTGCCGGGGTCACCAGCCACACTCTGAA
The DNA here is from genome assembly GCA_021613375.1 of Megaleporinus macrocephalus. Taxonomy (NCBI): domain Eukaryota; kingdom Metazoa; phylum Chordata; class Actinopteri; order Characiformes; family Anostomidae; genus Megaleporinus; species Megaleporinus macrocephalus. The sequence continues at coordinate 39,376,788 of CM038718.1, forward strand.
ATACTTCACCTCCTCTATACTAATCCAAACCAGAACTAACTCTCTTTACTCTTCTAGAGGTACTGACCGCCCTCCTGTCCTGCCGAATACTGACCACTAGGGCCTCCTCCTCACACGACACCAACTAGTTCTCCTCTGCACTCCAGCTATCTTCTACCCCCTCGCTTGCATCACTCTATCATCCAGATGTAGCACCTGTGCAGCTTCTAAAGCGTTTACCTCCCAGACTCAGATTATCTTAGTTTCTAATTTGAATAGAATTCTTAATAAACTGTAAACACTGAGTGACCAGAGGAGGGCGGGTCTTGGTTCAAGGTTTCTTCCTCCAGTCTTGAAGGAGTTTTTCTTGCCACCGTCACCTCTGGCTTGCTCACGTGGGGCTACATGTTGTGACGTTATGTTTTCATAAAGACTTGACTTACAGTGTTGTAGTATTTCATAACTTCCATCCTCTCTTCATCTCCTAGGCTGGTTTACAGATATGTAACTGAGCTCAGCTCTGATTGGCTGCTCCAAATAGTGGCTCGTTCAAACAGCAGTCCAGAAACACGCACTGAAACACTCCTTATGACTTCAGCGTGGGTGGGCGGGGCTACACTGCTAACCTGAGTGAAGATAGGTAAGTGTTAGTTTTTTTGTGATGTCACAAAAACAGTGTATTTAAGCCCAGACTGGCTCTACAGCCTAGTTTCCTTATATGGACTGTAGGGACTGTTACATAACGGACTTTCCTAAAAGAAAAAAATCAACTAACCCAGTTTCCCACGATATGGACCCTTTAAAGCGCTGCTCGTTACGGCCTGCGTCATTCAGCTTGGGCATGATTGAGATGTTGTAGAAGGAGCAACACGTCTGGAATTGAATTGAATCATTGTCGCCCTCCTTCTCCTCTCAGCGAGGGGTGAAGTGGAGGAGGAAGTTGATCCTCACCAAAGCAGATTCGCTCATGTTAACAGACTAATTAATTTAATTCGCAGTGACAGGAGAGTGGAGATACATGCTGAGCGACCCAGAGTGAGTCAGCGGGGATCTGGATGTGCGAGCTATCCTTCTTTGTCAGCCACCGATGAGGCAGCGTTCGGCGGAAATGATTGACAGGTCCGAGAGCCAATGAGACGTCTCATTGCTTGAGGGCTCAGCCAATCAGCTAGCGCTGGAAAGAGCTTCAGAGGGGGTCAAACAGCTGGACAAATAGGGACTCATCAACTCCTAAACCCTTAAAATAGAAAACACATGATATGCACACACTAAGTGACCTCACAACAGCTGGACTCCATATCCATATCCCTACATAGTACATACAAACATACATCAAACCCAGACTGAGTCCCAAACACCTCCATATCCCTACATAGTACATACATACATACATCAAACCCAGACTGAGTCCCAAACACCTCCATATCCCTACATAGTACATACATACATACATCAAACCCAGACTGAGTCCCAAACACCTCCATATCCCTACTAGTACATAACATACATCAACCCAGACTGAGTTCCAAACACCTCCATATCCCTACATAGTACATACATACATACATCAAACCCAGACTGAGTCCCAAACACCTCCATATCCCTACATAGTACATACATACATCAAACCCAGACTGAGTCCCAAACACTCCATATCCCTACATAGTACATACATACATCAAACCCAGACTGAGTTCCAAACACCTCCATATCCCTACATAGTACATACATACATACATACATCAAACCCAGACTAAATCCCAAACACCTCCATATCCCTACATATTACATACATACATCAAGCCCAGACTAAATCCCAGCACCTCCATATCCCTACATAGTACATACATACATCAAACCCAGACTGAGTCCCAAACACCTCCATATCCCTACATAGTACATACATACATACATCAAACCCAGACTGAGTCCCAAACACCTCCATATCCTTACATAGTACATACATACATCAAACCCAGACTGAGTTCCAAACACTTCCATATCCTTACATAGTACATACATACATACATCAAACCCAGACTGAGTTCCAAACACTTCCATATCCCTACATAGTACATACATACATCAAACCCAGACTGAGTTCCAAACACCTTCCATATCCCTACATAGTACATACATAATCAAACCCAGACTGAGTACCAACCACTTCCATATCCTACATAGTACATACATACATCAAACCCAGACTGAGTCCCAAACACCTCCATATCCTACATAGTACATACATAATACAGAATACATCAAACCCAGACTGAGTCCAAACACCTCCATATCCCTACATAGAACTACATACATACATCAACCAGACTGAGTCCCAAAACACTTCATATCCTTACATTGAACACTACATACATCAAACCCAGACTGAGTTCCAAACACTTCCATATCCTACATAGTACATACATACATCAACCCAGACTGAGTCCCAAACACCTTCCATATCCCTACATAGTACATACATACATCAAACCCAGACTGAGTTCCAAACACCTCCATATCCCTACATAGTACATACATACATCAAACCCAGACTGAGTCCCAAACACCTCCATATCCCTACATAGTACATACATACATCAAACCCAGACTGAGTTCCAAACACTTCCATATCCCTACATAGTACATACATACATCAAACCCAGACTGAGTCCCAAACACCTCCATATCCCTACATAGTACATACATACATCAAACCCAGACTGAGTCCCAAACACCTCCATATCCCTACATAGTACATACATACATCAAACCCAGACTGAGTCCCAAACCCCCATATCCCTACATAGTACATACATACATACATCAAACCCAGACTGAGTCCCAAAACCTCCATACCTTACATAGTACATACATACATCAAACCCAGACTGAGTTCCAAACACTTCCATATCCTTACATAGTACATACATACATACATCAAACCCAGACTGAGTTCCAAACACTTCCATATCCCTACATAGTACATACATACATCAAACCCAGACTGAGTTCCAAACACTTCCATATCCCTACATAGTACATACATACATCAAACCCAGACTGAGTTCCAAACACTTCCATATCCCTACATAGTACATACATACATCAAACCCAGACTGAGTCCAAACACTTCCATATCCCTACATAGTACATACATACATCAAACCGAGACTGAGTCCCAAACACCTCCATATCCTACATAGTACATACATACATCAAACCCAGACTGGGTCCCAAACACCTCCATATCCTTACATAGTACATACATACATAAATCAAACCCAGACTGAGTCCCAAACACCTCCATAGCCCTACATAGTACATACATACATACATCAAACCCAGACTGAGTCCCAAACACCTCCATAGCCCTACATAGTACATACATACATAAATCAAACCCAGACTGAGTCCCAAACACCTCCGTATGCCTACATATTACATACATACATCAAACCCAGACTGAGTCCCAAACACCTCCATATTCCTACATAGTACATACATACATACATCAAACCCAGACTGAGTCCCAAACACCTCCATATCCCTACATAGTACATACATACATACATCAAACCCAGACTGAGTCCCAAACACCTCCATATCCCTACTAGTACATACATACATCAAACCCAGACTGAGTTTCCAAACACTTCCATATCCCTACATAGTACATACATACATCAAACCCAGACTGAGTCCAAACACCTCCATATCCCTACATAGTACATACATACATCAAACCAGACTGAGTCCAAAACACTTCCATATCCCTACATAGTACATACATACATACATCAAACCCAAACTGAGTCCCAAACACCTCCATATCCCTACATAGTACATATATACATCAAACCCAGACTGAGTTCCAAAACACTTCCATATCCCTACATAGTACATACATACATCAAACCCAGACTGAGTCCCAAACACCTCCATATCTCTACATAGTACATACATACATCAAACCCAGACTGAGTCCCAAACACCTCCATATCCCTACATAGAACATACATACATAAAACCCAGACAGAGTCCCAAACACCTCCATATCCCTACATAGTACATACATACATACATCAAACCCAGACTGAGTCCCAAACACCTCCATATCTCTACATAGTACATACATACATACATCAAACCCAGACTGAGTCCCAAACACCTCCATATCCCTACATAGTACAGTACATACATACATACATCAAACCCAGACTGAGTCCCAAACACCTCCATATCTCTACATAGTACATACATACATACATCAAACCCAGACTGAGTCCCAAACACTTCCATATCCTACATAGTACATACATACATCAAACCCAGACTGAGTCCCAAACACCTCCATATCCCTACATAGTACATACATACATCAAACCCAGACTGAGTCCCAAACATCTCCATATCCCTACATAGTACATACATACATACATCAAACCCAGACTGAGTCCCAAACACTTCCATATCCCTACATAGTACATACATACATCAAACCCAGACTGAGTCCCAAACACCTCCATATCCCTACATAGTACATACATACATACATCAAACCCAGACTGAGTCCCAAACTCCTCCGTATCCCATATGTATACATAGTGAGATAGTAGAGATATCACTGTCGCGTGCAGGATGTAAACAAACGTACTTTGAAGCATTCGCTGTTTTTTTCTGGCACCGAAACCAAACCAGCAGCGCAGACACGCTGAAGAACAGAGTGGAGGAGATGGAGGCAGTGTGTGGAGAACAGAGTGGAGGAGATGTAGACAGTGTGTGGAGAACAGAGTGGAGGAGATGTAGACAGTGTGTGGAGAACAGAGTGGAGGAGATGTAGACAGTGTGTGGAGAACGAAGTGGAGGAGATGTAGACAGTGTGTGAGGAACAGAGTGGAGGAGATGTAGACAGTGTGTGGAGAACAGAGTGGAGGAGATGTAGACAGTGTGTGGAGAACAGAGTGGAGGAGATGTAGACAGTGTGTGGAGAACGGAGGTGGAGGAGATGTAGACAGTGTGTGGAGAACAGAGTGGAGGAGATGTAGACAGTGTGTGGAGAACGGAGTGGAGGAGATGTAGACAGTGTGTGAGGAACAGAGTGGAGGAGATGGAGGCAGTGTGTGGAGAACAGAGTGGAGGAGATGGAGGCAGTGTGTGGAGAACAGAGTGGAGGAGATGGAGGCAGTGTGTGTGAAGAACAGAGTGGACGGAGATGGAGGCAGTGTGTGTGGAGAACAGAGTGGAGAGATGGAGGCAGTGTGTGAAGAACAGAGTGGAGGAGATGTAGGCAGTGTGTGAAGAACAGAGTGGAGAAGATGTAGACAGTGTGTGAAGAGAACAGAGTGGACGAGATGGAGGCAGTGTGTGGAGAACAGAGTGTAGGAGATGTAGACAGTGTGTGAAGAACAGAGTGGAGGAGATGGAGGCAGTGTGTGAAGAACAGAGTGGAGAAGATGTAGACAGTGTGTGAAGAACAGAGTGGAGGAGATGGAGGCAGTGTGTGAGGAACAGAGTGGAGGAGATGTAGACAGTGTGTGAAGAACAGAGTGGAGAAGATGTAGACAGTGTGTGAAGAACAGAGTGGAGGAGATGGAGACAGTGTGTGAGGAACAGAGTGGAGGAGATGTAGACAGTGTGTGAAGAACAGAGTGGAGGAGATGGAGCCAGTGTGTGAGGAACAGAGTGGAGGAGATGTAGACAGTGTGTGAAGAACAGAGTGGAGGAGATGGAGGCAGTGTGTGAAGAACAGAGTGGAGGAGATGGAGACAGTGTGTGAGAAACAGAGTGGAAGAGATGGAGGCAGTGTGTGAAGAACAGAGTGGAGGAGATGGAGGGTTTGTGGAGAACAGAGTAGAGGAGATGGAGGCAGTGTGTGAAGAACAGAGTGGAGGAGATGGAGGCAGTGTGTGAAGAACAGAGTGGAGGAGATGGAGGCAGTGTGTGAAGAACAGAGTGGAGGAGATGGAGGCAGTGTGTGAGGAACAGAGTGGAGGAGATGGAGGCAGTGTGTGAGGAACAGAGTGGAGGAGATGGAGGCAGTGTGTGAGGAACAGAGTGGAGGAGATGCAGACAGTGTGTGAAGACACAGAGTGGAGGGAGATGTAGACAGTGTGTGGAAGAACAGAGTGGAGGAGATGAGGCAGTGTGTGAGGAAAAGAGTGGAGGAGATTGAGGCAGTGTGTGAGGAACAGAGTGAGGAGATGTAGACAGTGTGTGAAGAACAAGTGGAGGAGATGGAGGGCAGTGTGTGAAGACAGAGTGGAGGAGATGGAGGCAGTGTGTGGAGAACAGAGTGGAGGAGATTTTAGACAGTGTGTGGAGAACAGAGTGGAGGAGATGTAGACAGTGTGTGAGAACAGAGTAGAGGAGATGTAACAGTTGTGTGAAGAACAGAGTTGAGGAGATGGAGGCAGTGTGTGAGGAACAAGTGGGAGAGATTAGACAGTGTGTGAAGAACAGAGTGGAGGAGATGGAGGCAGTGTGTGAGGAACAGAGTGGAGGAGATGTAAACAGTGTGTGAAGAACAGAGTGGAGGAGATGGAGGCAGTGCATGAAGAACAGAGTGGAGGAGATGTAGACAGTGTGTGAAGAACAGAGTGGAGGAGATGTAGACAGTGTGTGAGGAACAGAGTGGAGGAGATGTAGACAGTGTGTGAGGAACAGAGTGGAGGAGATGGAGGCAGTGTGTGAAGAACAGAGTGGAGGAGATGTAAACAGTGTGTGAACAACAGAGTGGAGTAGATGGAGGCAGTGTGGGAGGATCAGAGTGGAGGAGATGTAGACAGTGTGTGAAGAACAGAGTGGAGGAGATGGAGGCAGTGTGTGAGGAAAAGAGTGGAGGAGATGGAGGCAGTGTGTGAGGAACAGAGTGGAGAAGATGTAGACAGTGTGTGAAGAACAGAGTGGAGGAGATGGAGGCAGTGTGTGAGGAACAGAGTGGAGGAGATGTAGACAGTGTGTGAAGAACAGAGTGGAGGAGATGGAGGCAGTGTGTGAAGAACAGAGTGGAGGAGATGTAGACAGTGTGTGAGGAAAAGAGTGGAGGAGATGTAGACAGTGTGTGAAGAACAGAGTGGAGGAGATGTAGACAGTGTGTGAAGAACAGAGTGGAGGAGATGTAGACAGTGTGTGAAGAACAGAGTGGAGGAGATGGAGGCAGTGTGTGAAGAACAGAGTGGGGGAGATGAGGCAGTGTGGTGAGAACTGAGTGGAGGAGATGTAGACAGTGTGTGAACAACAGAGTGGAGGAGATGGAGGCAGTGTGGGAGGATCAGAGTGGAGGAGATGTAGACAGTGTGTGAAGAACATAGTGGAGGAGATGGAGGCAGTGTGTGAGGAACAGAGTGGAGAAGATGTAGACAGTGTGTGAAGAACAGAGTGGAGGAGAGGGAGCACTGTGGTGAGGAACAGAGTGGAGAAGATGGAGGGTTCGTGAAGAACAAGTGAGCAGTGTGTGAAGAACAGAGTGGAGGAGATGGAGGTTTGTGGAGAACAGAGTAGAGGAATGAGGCAGTGTGTAAAGAACAGAGTGGAGGAGATGAGGCAGAGCGTGAAGAACAGAGTGGAGAAGATTGAGGGTTTGTGAAGAAAAGAGTGGGGGAGATGGAGGCAGTGTGTGAAGAACAGAGTGGAGGAGATGTAGACAGTGTGTAAAGAACAGAGTGGAGGAGATGGAGGCAGTGCGTGAAGAACAGAGTGGAGGAGATTGAGGGTTTGTGAAGAACAGAGTGGGGGAGATGGAGGCAGTGTGTGAAGAACAGAGTGGAGGAGATGTAGACAGTGTGTGGAGAACAGAGTAGAGGAGATGTAGACAGTGTGTGAGGAACAGAGTGGAGGAGATGTAGACAGTGTGTGAGGAACAGAGTGGAGGAGATGTAGACAGTGTGTGAAGAACAGAGTGGAGGAGATGGAGGCAGTGTGTGAGGAACAGAGTGGAGGAGATGTAAACAGTGTGTGAAGAACAGAGTGGAGGAGATGGAGGCAGTGCATGAAGAACAGAGTGGAGGAGATGTAGACAGTGTGTGAAGAACAGAGTGGAGGAGATGGAGGCAGTGTGTGAAGAACAGAGTGGGGGAGATGGAGGCAGTGTGTGAGGAACAGAGTGGAGGAGATGTAGACAGTGTGTGAAGAACAGAGTGGAGGAGATGGAGGCAGTGTGTGAGGAACAGAGTGGAGGAGATGTAGACAGTGTGTGAAGAACAGAGTGGAGGAGATGGAGGCAGTGTGTGAGGAACAGAGTGGAGGAGATGTAGACAGTGTGTGAAGAACAGAGTGGAGGAGATGGAGGCAGTGTGTGAAGAACAGAGTGGAGGAGATGGAGCCAGTGTGTGAAGAACAGAGTGGAGGAGATGGAGCCAGTGTGTGAGGAACAGAGTGGAGAAGATGTAGACAGTGTGTGAAGAACAGAGTGGAGGAGATGGAGGCAGTGTGTGAAGAACAGAGTGGAGGAGATGGAGCCAGTGTGTGAGAAACAGAGTGGAGGAGATGGAGGCAGTGTGTGGAGAACAGAGTGGAGGAGATGGAGGCAGTGTGTGGAGAACAGAGTGGAGGAGATGGAGACAGTGTGTGGAGAACAGAGTGGAGGAGATGGAGGCAGTGTGTGGAGAACAGAGTGGAGGAGATGGAGGTAGTGTGTGGAGAACAGAGTGGAGGAGATGGAGGCAGTGTGTGGAGAACAGAGTGGAGGAGATGGAGGCAGTGTGTGGAGAATAGAGTGGAGGAGATGGAGACAGTGTGTGGAGAACAGAGTGGAGGGGATGTAGACAGTGTGTGGAGAACAGAGTGGAGGAGGTGGAGGCAGTGTGTGGAGAACAGAGTGGAGGAGATGGAGGCAGTGTGTGGAGAACAGAGTGGAGGAGATGGAGGCAGTGTGTGAAGAACAGAGTGGAGGTGATGGAGGCAGTGTGTGGAGAACAGAGTGGAGTAGATTTAGACAGTGTGTGGAGAACAGAGTGGAGGAGATGGAGGCAGTGTGTGGAGAACAGAGTGGAGGAGATGTAGACAGTGTGTGAAGAACAGAGTGGAGGAGATGGAGGCAGTGTGTGAGGAACAGAGTGGAGGAGATGTAGACAGTGTGTGAAGAACAGAGTGGAGGAGATGTAGACAGTGTTTGAGAAACAGAGTGGAGGAGATGGAGGGTTCGTGAAGAACAGAGTGGAGGCAGTGTGTGAAGAACAGAGTGGAGGAGATGGAGGGTTTGTGGAGAACAGAGTAGAGGAGATGGAGGCAGTGTGTAAAGAACAGAGTGGAGGAGATGGAGGCAGTGCGTGAAGAACAGAGTGGAGGAGATTGAGGGTTTGTGAAGAACAGAGTGGAGGAGATGGAGACAGTGTGTGAAGAACAGAGTGGAGAGATGTAGACAGTGTGTGAGAACAGAGTGAGGAGATTTAGAGTGTGGGAGGCAGTGTGTGAGAACAGAGTGGAGGAGATGGAGACAGTGTGTGAGAACAGAGTGGAGGAGATGGAGGCAGTGTGTGGAAAACAGAGTGGGGGAGATGGAGGCAGTGTGTGGAGAACAGAGTGGAGGAGATGGAGACAGTGTGTGAGACAAGAGTGGAGGAGATGGAGGCAGTGTGTGGAGAACAGAGTGGAGGAGATGTAGACAGTGTGTGGAGAACAGAATGGAGGAGATGGAGGCAGTGTGTGAGGAAAAGTGGAGGAGATGTAAACAGTGCGTGAAGAACAGAGTGGAGGAGATGGAGGGCAGTGCTGAAGAACAGAGTGGAGGAGATTAGACAGTGTGTGAAGAACAGAGTGGAGGAGATGGAGGCAGTGTGTGAAGAACAGAGCGGGGGAGATGGAGGCAGTGTGTGAGGAACAGAGTGGAGGAGATGTAGACAGTGTGTGAACAAAAGAGTGGAGGAGATGGAGGCAGTGTGGGAGGATCAGAGTGGAGGAGATGTAGACAGTGTGTGAAGAACAGAGTGGAGGAGATGGAGGCAGTGTGTGAGGAAAAGAGTGGAGGAGATGTAGACAGTGTGTGAAGAACAGAGTGGAGGAGATGGAGGCAGTGTGTGAGGAACAGAGTGGAGAAGATGTAGACAGTGTGTGAAGAACAGAGTGGAGGAGATGGAGGCAGTGTGTGAGGAACAGAGTGGAGAAGATGTAGACAGTCTGTGAGAACAGAGTGGAGGAGATGGAGGCAGTGTGTGAAGAACAGAGTGGAGGAGATGGAGCCAGTGTGTGAAGAAACAGAGTGGAGGAGATGGAGGCAGTGTGTGGAAAAGAGTGGAGGAGATGGAGGCAGTGTGTGAAGAACAGAGTGGAGGAGATGGAGCAGTGTGTGAGGAACAGAGTGGAGTAGATGTAGACAGTGTGTGAGAACAGAGTGGAGGAGATGGAGGCAGTGTGTGAGAACAGAGTGGAGGAGATGGAGGCAGTGTGGAGAACAGAGTGGAGGAGATGGAGGCAGTGTGTGGAGAACAGAGTGGAGGAGATGGACAGTGTGTGAAGAACAG
>CM038718.1:39394723-39397223 GCA_021613375.1 Megaleporinus macrocephalus
GTCCAAGAGTCGGCAGAAGACGGGACTGGAGCCAGTTGTCCGGGCCTCCTTCAGACCTGTTGGTGGAGCATCGTGGTGGACCGGTGCCACCGACTGCTGAGCTTCCACACTTTGAGCAGACGCTGGCGCTGTGGTTGGCCGAGGCCAAGAGTCGGGGCTCGAGTGTACATGAGCAACAGTCTCGCCGGCGCTGATGATGTGATGGGTGGCAAAGCAAGTGGAGAGCAGCAGAGGGAGCACTGCAGGGAGTGTGAGGAGTACTGCTGTGAGGAGCACCCTTGAGCAGAAGAAGGAGGATGCAGTGCTCAGTCTCTCTGTTTTGGCACCCCAGAGAGGAAGCAGCCCCCAAGGGAGGACTGCGGGAGAGCGCAGCTGCCGCAAGGAGAGAGTTATTGTGTAAACAGGCTGTTGTTGTTAGTTTAACAATGTGCTGCATATATATATATATATATATATAAATAAAGCATCCTGCTGCCTGAGGGACCCCAAAATTGGCGGAAGTTGCATGTTTTAGTGTGAAAGAGGAGTTAAAAAGTTTATGGGACTTATGGGAAATTATTCTAACATTATTAACACTGTTATAAAGCTGGTAATACACTCCAATCCTATTACACACCATGCTGGAACTCTGAAGCTCTTTAGAACCACACACTCATTCACTAATAAGACTGTATGGTTAGCTGCTTGACTATATACACCTGTGGCAACAGGGCCTAACACCTGAATTCAAGGATTAAGCTGTGTGTCTCAATACTTTTGTCCATATAGTGTATTTTAACAGCTCCAGCAGATTTCTATATTTGGTTAGTCCTACACTGTGTTGACTGTTTTGAGCTCCAGGGCTATAAGGATGTGATGTTTCTGTGTCCACATACTTTTGGCCATGCGTAAGTGTACATAAGCCATACAAAGTACACTTTTCTCCACAGTAGCTACAAAGTGCTGTTCTGTTTTGGAGATCTCTCGGTTAAATTTTTGGCTTTATTTCTCTTCGATTCACCTGCGAAATGTCCACCAGGGGGCGCTGCAGAAGAGCACCACACAGTAGCCTCTCTTATTAGCCTTAAAAAGTTACGTCCTCCCTCAAATCTGGCCCTGTTAATAAGTAATGCTGAAACAGACGGACACCTGCGAGGGCCAGCTAGCAGGCAGGCACACACGAGTGACATGGCGAGGAAATAGGGGGTCCTGAGGGAGGGGTCCACCCTGCTGAGCGCAGACACACCTGCCAGATGTAGCACAGTCTCCGAGGAGAGAGCGCTCTCTCACAGCAATCCAGCGGACTCTGTACTCAGATACGGATAATTACTGAGATGACCAGAGAGAGAGAGAGAGAGAGAGAGAGAGAGAGAGAGAGAAAGGAGGACAAAGAGAGAGAGAAAGGAAGACAAAGAGAGAGAAAGGAAGAGAGGGAGAAAGGAAGACAGGGATAGAGGGAGGAGAATGAGGGTCAGAGAGAGAGAGCAAAGAAAGAGAAAGGAGAGAAAAAGAAAAAAAAGAAAGAGAGTTGAAATATTAGCAGTGCTAGTGATTCGGGGGGGAGAGAGAGAGAGAGAGAGAGACAGAGAGAGAAAGAGGGGTAGAGAGGAGGAGAGAAAGAAAAATAGAGAGGAGGAAAGCAAGAGAGAGGAAGAGAGATAGAGAGAGAGATAGAGGTAGATAGAGATAGAGATAGAGGGATAGAGAAAGAAAGAGAGGAAGGAGGAAGAAGGTGATAGAGAAGAGAATGAGGGACAGAGAGAGAGAGAAAAAGAGAGAGAGAAAAAAGAAAGCAAAAAAGGGAAAAGAAAGGGAAAGAGTTAAAGGATTAGCAGTGCGAGTGATTCAGGGAGAGAGAGACAAAGAGAGAGAGAGAGAGAGAGAGAGATAGCAAATAGCAAAAAACCTAAAACCAAGCTTTTAATCATAGTAGTGCTAGTGTATTATTATTACTATTATTATTATTATTATTATTATTATTTACAACTTTAGTCTGGCACCAGTATCAGCTACAACAATACAAAACATAGCAAAGCTGTTGCCAGAGATACACCACATGTTGACACCCCCCCCCCCACCCAGATCCATTTAGCCAGATCCATTTCTAACAGGTGTATACAGTCAAGCACATAGCCATGCAGCCTCCACACACAAACACTGGCAGTAGAACACAGTCGCACTGAAGAGCTCAGAGACTTTAAACATGGTGCTGTTATAGAGGAGCAGCTTCACTACAAATCAGTTCATGACACTTCTGCCCTGCTAGAGCTGCCCTGGACAACCGTAAGTGCTATGACTGTGAAATGGAAGCATCTGGGACCAATAACACAAACTCAAAAGTCTACTAGATATTGCTTAACTGCTCCACACGGTAGGGGTGGGCGATATGGACCTAGAATAATATCACGATATTTCATGGTATTTTTGCGATAACGATACTCTTGGCGATATGACAAACATTGAATAAAAAAAAAATCAAGAATACACTACTGCAACAAAACGAAATAAAATTTTATTATTA
>CM038718.1:39402223-39439062 GCA_021613375.1 Megaleporinus macrocephalus
ATACAATACAAAGTAACATGAATATGTTATTGTGAGAGAAGTAGATCAGATCTTGATCCAGTTTGAAGAACAAAGTTAGGTTCCAGATTTTCTCCTGACGCCCAGACATTGTATGAATGTGTTCAGTTCCTTCAGCGCAGCAAATCTTGATTTAGCGTAATGAAGTACTGAGGCAGATCAAAGCAGGTATTAGATGAGAACTGATAATAATACTGGGTTGTTAGGAGAAGCTTGGAAAGAGTTAAATAAAACACACTGACGTAGTAAAACACGACTTACTCATTTAATACTGATTAATATTTATAATAAAATGTAAAAGATCTACTTACTCTATTAATACTGATTAATATTAATAATAACAGTGTAAAAGCTCTACTTACTCTATTAATACAGATTAATATTTAATAATAGTGTAGAAAAGCTCTACTTACTCTATTAATACTGATTAAATATTTAATAATAAAGTGTAAAAGCTCTACTTACTCTATTAATACTGTTTAATAATTAATAATAAAGTGTAAAAGCAACTACTTACCTCTATTAATACTGATTATAATTAATAATAAAGTGTTAAAAGCTCTACTTACTCTATTAATACTGTTTAATATTTAATAATAAAAGTGTAAAAGCTCTACTTACTCTATTAATACTGATTAATATATAATAATAAAGTGTAAAAGCTCTACTTTACTCTATTAATATTGATTAATATTTATAATAATAAAGTGTAAAAAGCTCTACTTACTCTATTAATACTGATTAATATTTAATAATAAAGTGTAAAAGCTCTACTTACTCTAGTAATAATTTCGATTAATATTTGAATAATAAAGTGTTTAAAAGCTCTACTTACTCTATTAATACTGATTAATATTTTAATAATAAAGTGTAAAAGCTCTACTTACTCTATTAATACGATTAATATTTAATAATAAAGTGTAAAGAGCTCTACTTACTCTATAATAATGATTAATATTTAATAATAAAGTGTTAAAAGCTCTACTTACTCTATTAATACTGATTAATATTTAATAATCAAAACTGTGAAAAAGCACTACTTACTCTATTCATACTGATTAATATTTAATAATAAAGTGTAAAGAGCTCTACTTACTCTATTATACTGATTAATATTTAATAGTAAAGTGTAAAACCTCTACTTACTCTATTAATACTGATTAATATTTAATAATAAAGTGTAAAAGCTCTACTTACTCTATTAATATTGATTAATATTTAATAATAAAGTGTTTACTGAGTAAATTAAAGCTTCCTGTCTGGAAGTATAATAATTAGACATATTCAGCTCTGCTGGAGGACGACGGTCAACACTGCCAGGACGGCATGCTGACTCGCCGGCAGGCGTTCTCGTATGTTATGCCGCCCTCCTGCTGAGCTCCACTGCCTCACCCTGCCTCCTCCACAGTGCAGCCGCTCCTACCTCACTGTCCTTCGCCAGGCTCGGCCCTCTCTGCCGTGTGGCCTGACTTGGTAGCACCATTCCTCTCCAGACCACTGGGGGGCACCACACAAATACTAGGACACTATAATATGTTGAAATTTGTGTCATTTTCTTGCTTTCCATTATTTCTCCGTTCAGCAGTCAAGCATTTCACCACATTCCCTACAGTCCGAAAAAAAGTAACTATGGAAATGGGTGAAGTGTAATTATAGAGATGGGTGAAGTATTACTATAGAAATGGGTGTAGAGTAACTATGGAAATGGGTGAAGTGTAATTATAGAGATGGGTGAAGTATTACTATAGAAATGGGTGTAGAGTAACTATGGAAATGGGTGAAGTGTAATTATAGAGATGGGTGAAGTATTACTATAGAAATGGGTGTAGAGTAACTATGGAAATGGGTGTAGTGTAATTTATAGTCTGGGGTGACGTAATTACTATATGAAATAGGTGTTGAGTAACTATGGAAATGGGTGAGGTGTAATTATAGAGATGGGTGAAGTATTACTATAGAAATGGGTGTAGAGTAACTATGGAAATGGGTGTAGAGTAACTATGGAAATGGGTGTAGTGTAATTATAGAGATGGGTGAAGTATTACTATAGAAATGGGTGTAGAGTAACTATGGAAATGGGTCTAGTGTAATTATAGAGATGGTGAAAGTATTACTAATAGAAATGTGTAAGGTAACTATGGAAAATGGGTTGTAGTGTAATTATAGAGATGGTGGTAGTATTACTATAAGAAAACGTGTGTAAGTAACCTATGGAAATGGTGTAAAGCTAATTATAGAGATGGGTGTAGTGTAACTATGGAAATAGGCATGGTGTAACTATGGAAATTGGTGCAGTGTAACTACAGATAAGGGTATAGTGTAACTATAGAAATGGGTGTAGTGTTACTATGGAAAAGGGTGTATTGTTTCTATGGAAATGGGTGTAGCATAATTATAAAAATAGGCATGGTGTAACTATGTAAGGGTGTATCGTTACTATGGAAACGTCATGTAACAAAAAACGAAGAGGCAAAAGTACTTTTTTTAAATGGACAGCTAAACTGGCAAACGTGAATCCTATGAACACAAACTGATGCACTGAGTTACCGTGGAGTTACCGTGGAGTTACCGTGGAGCCAGCGTGGATGGAGTCTTGGTGGGGCAGATATGACGAAGACATTTAAGAGACAGAGCGGCAGCGCGGTGGTGAGCGTACGTCCTAATGAAGTCACTAATGAACCACACATTCGTCTGATAAAGCCGGTAGCAGCAGCAGCGCCGTCCAGCTAAACTCATTAACACCTCTCAGTCCATTAGTCCAGCCGAGAGCAGCGTCCACCTCACCATTATCCCTTAACAGTAAATGAATCAGAGCTAACTCAGCTGGACGCTGCAGACCAGCTCCTCTTCCAGCTCACTCCTTTCCAGCGGTGGCCCACACGCCTCACTCTGACCGCACGGGTAACACACACTGCACAAAGACCCAGCACGGACCCCCTCCCCCCGGCTAAACCGGCTAACACCACCTGAGTGACGGAGAGGAGCCTGCAGGAGCCACGGTGCTGGAGGTTTCAGGAGGTCCTCAGTGTTTCATTACAGCTGCTACTAAAGCTTAGAGCAGAAACCAGTTCTAATGAATTCCACCCAGTAAAGATCTACCAGCAGCTCTGCTCACCAGCACTGAGGAACGAGGGATGCTTTACAGACCAGTTAAGAAGAAGGAGGAAAAGTTCTGTTTCTGTTCATCTCTCCATCTGTTTTTATATCTTTATCCTCCCTCTTTCTCTTCTTTCTGTCTCTCTCTTTCTATTCCCCCTCTCTTCTTGCTTACGTCTCACTCTTCTCTGAACTTATGCTCTCATTTTGTTTTTCCTCCACCATCTTTCCTCCCTTTACTGTCCATTCATTCTCGCATTCGCTCTTCTCTCTATTTCCCGATCCTCTTCAGCTTGTCTATTGTTTCCCGACAAGTCTCTCTCTCCTCCTATCTTTCTTTCTTTCTTTTGTCTCTCTCTCCCCATCTCACTCTTTCTCCCCACTACTCTCTTTTTCTCTCTTCTTTCTCTCTCTCTTTCTCCCCATCTCTGTCTGTCTCTCTCTCTTTCTCTATTTTTTCTCCCCATCTCTCTCCTTTTCTTTCTCTCTATTTTTCTCCCATCTCTCTCCTTTTCACCTCTAGTCTCTACTAGTTCTTTTTTTTCTCCCCATCTCTCTCTTTTTTCTTCCCTGCATCCCTCTATCTCATCTATTTTTTCCACAAGTCTCTCTCTCCTCCTATCTTTCTTTCTTTCTCATCTCTCCTCTCTCTCTCCCTTTCTCTCTATGTATCTCTCTCCCTTGCTCCTTCTCTCCCCCTCTCTCTCTCTCTCCCTTTCTCTCTATGTATCCTCTCTCCCTCGCTCCCTTCCTCTCTCCCTCCCGGCTCTCTCATCTCTCTCTCTCCCTTTCTCTCTATGTATCTCTCTCGCCTCATCCTGTCTCTACTCTCTCTCTCTCTCTCTCTCTCTCTCATCTCTCTCTCTCCCTTTCTCTCTATGTATCTCTCTCTCTCTCCTTTCTCTCTCTCTATGTATCTCTCTCTCTCTCCTTTCTCTGTCTCTCTGTCTCTCTCTCTCTCTCTGTGTGGGTGGATGTTAATGATGGTGTTTTGTCAGACTCTCGCCCCGAGCTCCCTCACACGGCTCATCAAAGCGACAGTGAGACTGTATGTGCGGTTTCTCCGCCACACCATCAGCATCATCCTACAGAGGCTGTGGGCGTTACCGCGGCGATAACAGAGCAAGGTTAACTCTTAGGAGGTTCAGTCACCAAAAGCAACCTTCAGAACCATCATATACAGTCCCACCTCCCTAACACCTCACCAAACACGGAACCCCACTGTCATATACAGTACCAACCTCCTACACCTCACACGACACATCATATACATGTCACACCTCCTACACCTTCCCACTGACCCCACATCATATACAGTCACACCTCCTACACCTCACACTGACCCACATCAATACAGTCACACTCTACACCCTCACACTGACCACCACATCATATAACAGTCACACCCCTACACCTCACACTGACAACATCAAAACAGACACACGTTTCCTCCAGCTTCCTACACCTCACACCTGACCCCACACCATATACAAGTCCGACAGCTCCTACACGCTCACACTGACCCCACATCATATACAAGTCGACACCTGCCTACACCTCACCACTGACCCCACACTCAATATACATCCACTAACCTCCCTACACACACTCCACAACGTGACCCCACATCATATAACAGTCACACCTCCAACAACCAAATACACCACACACCCGACTCACCACAATCATATAGCAGTCCACTCCTCCTACACCACACACTGACCCCACATCATATACAGTCACACCTCCTACACCACACCACTGACCACATCATATACATTCACAACCATCCTACCCCACACACTGACCCCACCTCATATAACAGTCACAACCTCCTACACCACACACTGACCCCACACCATATACAGTCACCACCTCCTACACCATACACTGACCCCACATCATATAACAGTCACAGCTCCTACAACACACCTCACACTGACATCATATCCAGATCACAGCTCCTACACCTCACACACGGACCCGCATCATATACAGTCACACCTCCTACACCTCACACTGACCCCACATCATATACAGTCACACCTCCTCACCCTCACACTGACCCCACATCATATTCAGTCACACCTCCTAGCACCTCACACTGACCCCACATCAGATACAGTCTCACCTCCTACACCTCACAACTGACCCCCCATCATATCAGTTCCCACCTCGACTACCAACACTGGGGGGAAAAAAACCACCACATCATATACAGTCACACCTCCTACACCTCAACACTGACCCAACGTCAATACAGTTCAACAACCTCCTACACCACACACTGACTCCCCATCATATACAGTCACACCTCCTACACCTCACACGCGACCCCATTCAAATACAGTCACACCAGCAAGACACACCTCCTACACCTCACACTGGACCCCACATCATATTCCAGTTCACACCCTCCTACACCACACAACTGACCCCACATCAATACAGCTCACGACCTCTACACTCACACTGACCCCACATCATATACAGTCAACACCACCTTACCCACACACTGACCCCAATCATATACAGTCACACACCTCCTACACCTCACACTGACCCCACATTCAAATACAGTCAACTCCACACCTCACACTGACCCCACATCATTACAGTCACAGCTCTCAGCTCACACTGACCCACATCATATACAGCTCACAGCTCCTACACCTCACACTGGACCCCACATCATATACAGTCCACACCTCCGTACACCTCACACTGACCCCACCTCATATACAGTCACACCTCCTACAACCTCACACTGACCCACATCTATACAGTCACACCTCCTACACCACACACTGACACCCACATCATCATACAGTCACACGCTCCTACACCTCACCTGACCCCACATCATATACATCACAGCTCCTACACCTCACACTGGACACATATACAGTCGCACCACAAACACTCGTGACCCACATCTATACAGTCCCACCCCCTACACACACCTGACCCCACACCATATACAGTCAAACTCCTACACCTCACACTGACCCCACTTTCATATACAGTCACACCGTCCTAACACCTCACACTGACACATCATATACTGTCACAGCTCCTACACCTCACAGACACACACCCACATACAAGTCACACCTCCTACACCTCTCACTGACCCCACATCATATACAGTTCACACCTCCTACACCTACACACTGACCCAACATCATATACATCACAACTCCTACACCTCACACTGACCACCACATCATATACAGTCACACCTCCAACACCTCACACTGACCCCACATCAATACAGTCACAGCTCCAACCCCACATGACCCCACATCATATACATCACAGCTCCTACACCTACACACTGACCCCACATCATATACAGTCACACTCCTACACCTCACACTGACCCCACATCATATACAGTCCACACGCTCCTACACCTCACACTGACCCCACATCATATACAGTCACAGCTCCTACACCTCACACTGACCCCACATCATAACAGTCACAGCTCCTACACCTCACACTGACCCCACATAATATACAGTTCACACCTCCTACACCACACACTGACCCCACATCATATACAGTCCACACCGTCCTACACACACACCTGACCCCACATCATAAACAGCACAGCTCTTCACCACACACTGACACATCATATCAGTCACACCTCCTACACCCCACACTGACCCCACATCATATACGTCACAGCCTCCACCTCACACTGACCCCACAGCATATACAGTCACAGCCTCTACACCTCTCATGACCCCCACATCCATATACAGTCACAGCTCCTACACTCACATGACCCACATCATATACGTACACTCCTAACCTCACACGACGCCCACACCATATACAGTCACCTCTACACTACATGACCCCACATCATATACAGTCACACACCTCACACTGACCCACATCATATACAGTCACACTCTACACCCACCTGACCCCACCTATATACAGTCACACTCCTAAACTAACACGACCCACATCATATACAGTCACAGCTCCTACACTCACAGCTACCCCTCATTCCATCCTACACCCTACACCTCCACACACACAATGACCTCACATCACATTACAGTCAACCCTTAGAGTCACACCTCCACACCTCACACTGACCCCCACATCATATACAGTCACCACTCCTACCACCTCAACACTGACCCCACATCATATACAGTCACACCTCCTACACCACACACTGACCCCACACATATACAGTCACACCTCCTACACCACACACCGACCCCACATCATATACAGTCACAGCTCCAACACCACACACTGACCCCACATCATATACTGTCACACCTCCTACACCACACACTGACCCCACATCATATACAGTCACACCTCCTACACCTCACACTGACCCCCACATCATATACAGTCACACCTCTACTACACCTCACACTGACCCCCACATCATATACAGTCACACGCTCCTACAACCTCACACTGACCCCACACATCATATACAGTCAACAGCTCCTACACCTCACACTGACCCACACATCATATACAGTTACACCTCCTACACCACACACTGACCTCACATCATATACAGTCACACCTCCTACACCTCACACTGACCCCACATCATATACAGTCACACCTCCTACACCTCACACTGACCCCACATCATATACAGTCACACCTCCTACACCTCACACTGACCCCACATTATATACAGTCACACCTCCTACACCTCACACTGACCCCACATCATATAGTCACACCTCCTACACCTCACACTGACCCCACATCATATACAGTCACAGCTCCTACACCTCACACTGACCCCACATCATATACAGTCACACCTCCTACACCTCACACTGACCACACATCATATACAGTCACACCTCCTACACCTCACACTGACCCCCACATCATATACAGTCACAGCTCCTACACCTCACACTGACCCCACATCATATACAGTCACAGCTCCTACACCTCACACTGACCCCACATCATATACAGTTACACCTCCTACACCACACACTGACCTCACATCATATACAGTCACACCTCCTACACCTCACACTGACCCCACACCATATACAGTCACACTCCTACACCCACACACTGACCCCACATCATATACAGTCACTACCTCCTACACCACACACTGACCCCACAATCATATACAGTCACAGCTCCTACACCTCACACTGACCCCCACATCATATACAGTCACACCTCCTACACCTCACACTGACCCCACATCATATACAGTCACACCTCCTACACCACACACTGACCCCACATCATATACAGTCACACCTCCTACACCTCACACTGACCCCACATCATATACAGTCACACCTCCTACACCACACACTGACCCCACATCATATACAGTCACACCTCCTACACCTCACACTGACCTCACATCATATACAGTCACACCTCCTACACCTCATACTGACCCCACATCATATACAGTCACACCTCCTACACCTCACACTGACCCCACACCATATACAGTCACACCTCCTACACCACACACTGACCCCACATCATATACAGTCACACCTCCTACACCTCACACTGACCCCACATCATATACAGTCACAGCTCCTACACCACACACTGACCCCACATCATATACAGTCACACCTCCTACACCTCACACTGACCCCACATCATATACAGTCACACCACCTACACCACACACATTGACCCCACTTTGACTGGTTGAATTGGTTGCTGCTGCTACTGCCTCCTGCTGTTAGACTTGAGTACTGCAAGTGCACATATTGAACTCAGTAACGAATCACAGCAGTGGACTTTGATGTCAGAATGCGCCCAAGCTTGCAGGCTCACCCTCGGCAGCGTATCCGTGCGGTATCTCGCTAATTGTTGAGGGTGCCTCGAGTCTCTCACCACGCGAGGTGCTAACTGAAAGGAGGTGAGTGGCATTAACAAGAAACAAGAAATGATAAACAATTATAAACCCCAGCGTGGCCCACTGCGTGCCCCCCCCAGAGACACAAACACCCACCTGCTCCGGCTCCTGCTCTCATCTGCGCAGGAAAATAATTGCCTCCTTTTATCTTCTACAAGAACACAGCTAGTAAAGTGTCCGGCCTTGGCTCAGGTTTCTCCAGCACAGCGAAGTAGGTGTTCCAGATAAGTGCAGCCGTAATCCACGCTTTATTTTGTCATTAGCATCAGCAGATTCATTCCACTCCTCCTGCGGTGGGACAGCCGCCGACAGCTGTACAATAGTTATTGTGTAGAACAAAAAGAGCAGCAGAAGGAAAGAACAGCGGCCAATTAGAGCAGCTTCTGGACGGTAAGCAGTGCTGCTTATGCACCGTAACCAGTTTCCATTCACACAGACAGATGTGGTCTTACACACTCGCATAATGGTGAATAAGCACAGCGTGAGCGTTTCTGATGAAGTGGCCACTGAGTGGAAGTACAAAGTTGGTGTTTCTAATATAGTGGCCAGAAAGTAGACGTACATGGTGGTGTTTCTAATATAGTGGCCAGTATGTAGACGTACATGGTGGTGTTTCTAATATAATGGCCAGAAAGTAGATGTACATGGTGGTGTTTCTAATATAGTGGCTAGTGAGTGGAAGAACAAGGTGTGTGTTTCTAATATAGTGACCAGAAAGTAGACGTACATGGTGGTGTTTCTAATATAGTGGCCAGTTAGTGGAAGAACAAGGTGTGTGTTTCTAATATAGTGGCCAGTTAGTGGAAGCACAATGTGGTGTTTCTAATAAAGTGGCCAGTTAGTGGAAGTACAAGGTTGGTGTTTCTAATAAAGTGGCCAGTTAGTGGAAGTACAAGGTGTGTGTTTCTAATAAAGTGGCCATTCAGTGGGTATAAAAGGTGGGTGTTTGTAATAAAGTGGCCAGCCAGTGGGTATAAAAGGTGGGTGTTTCTAATAAAGTGGCCATTCAGTGGGTATAAAAGGTGGGTGTTTGTAATAAAGTGAGTAATAAATGTATAAGACTTTGTTATTTATTATTTATTATTTGTTTGTTTGTTTTGACTCAAACTGCAGGAAATCCCACCTGAATGCCCAGCGAGTGACCTTTGACCTCAGTGATTGACCTGCATCCTGCCAGCGGTTCATGTTTTATCTATACGGAGCTGATGTAACGGACCCCCGCCCTCCGAGTCCTGACCTTCTCACCGCAGCCTCACGCAGGAAGACCTCCTCCATTATAAGCTGCAGGTTTCCACGGCGACGTCAGAGACTTCTGGTAAACGTTTAGAGTTGAAGTGTTTATGATAAACAGGTCCAGGTAACGTTTACAAACAGCCTGTAATAAACACTGAACCTGCCCGAGAGCTGAACCGCCTTCACATCAAACAACTCTCTCACTGCTCCTCTTCAATTGACCTCCCAACCCACATGGTTACTGTTGCTATGTTCATCAAAGTTTCAGCTCAGACCATCTGTAGATCTACAGACTACAACACTCACATCACACACAGACATTCAGACACACGGACAAACCACTGATACACACCTGAGAACTGATAACTGTGCACTAAGACCTACTTAGAATAGAGAGAGAGAGAGAGAGAGAGAGAGAGAGAGAGAGAGAGAGAGAGAGAGGGAGGTATGTAGAGATAGAGAGAGAAGGATGGAGTAGACAGAAAAAAAGTAAAACAGAGAGATAGACAGAGGTAAAGAAAATGAGAGTTAAATAAAAAAAGAGAAGAGAGAATGGGAAAAGGGGATGAGAAGGAGAGAGAAAGAGAGTGAGAGAGATAAGGGGAAAGAGACAGAAAAAATGAGAGAGAAAAAGAAAGAGAGAGAGAAAGAGAGAGGGTGAGAGAGAGAGAGAGAGTGAAAGAAAGACAGAGAGCGTGAGAGAGTGAGAGAGAAAGAGAGAGTGAGAGAGAGAGTGAAAGAGAGAGAGAGAGAGAGAGAGAGAGTGAGAGAGAGAGAGAGAGAGTGAGAGAGAGAAAGAGAGAGAGTGAGAGAGAGAGAGTGAGTGGAGGAGAACGCAGTACGACAGAAGCAGAGGATGCAATTAAAAGCGGGGGTCAGAGAGCGCGGAGGTGATTAATACACCTCTCCTGTAAAGAGCCCTCGCTGAAGGAGAGCGGGATAATAGAGGGAGAGAAACTCCACAGGGGCTCCCACTCTTTCACTCACCCATCTGCCTCTCTCTCCCTCCTTCCTCCTCACACTCCTTTCATTTTCTCTCAGTCTGTCTTTACTGCCTCCACCACACCGCTGCTAATCAGCTGCCCGGCTCAGTGTGTCTGCACTGCAGAGGCTCAGGGTTGCTGCTAGGGGGCAGCAGAGTGAGTGGTTTTCAGAGCTACTACACACATACAGTCACACACAGTCACACGCAGTGACACACAGTCACATACAGTCACACACAGTCACACGCAGTGACACACAGTCACATACAGTCACATACAGTCACATACAGTCACACACAGTCACACACAGTCACACGCAGTGACACACAGTCACATACAGTCACATACAGTCACACACAGTCACACGCAGTGACACACAGTCACATACAGTCACATACAGTCATACGCAGTGACACACAGTCACATACAATCACACACAATCACATACAGTCACACACAGTCACATACAATCACATACAGTCACACACAGTCACACACAGTCACATACAATCACACACAGTCACACACAGTCACATACAATCACACACAGTCACATACAGTCACACGCAGTGACACACAGTCACACACAGTCACATACAGTCACACACAGTCACATACAATCACACACAGTCACATACAGTCACACGCAGTGACACACAGTCACACACAGTCACATACAGTCACACACAGTCACATACAATCACATACAGTCACATACAGTCACACGCTGTGACACACAGTCACATACAGTCACATACAGTCACATACAGTCACATACAGTCACACGCAGTGACACACAGTCACACACAGTCACACACAATCACATACAGTCACATACAGTCACATACAGTCACACACAGTCACATACAATCACATACAGTCACATACAGTCACATACAATCACACACAGTCACATACAGTCACATACAGTCACACACAGTCACATACAATCACATACAGTCACACAGTCACACACAGTCACATACAGTCACACACAATCACATACAATCACATAAAGTCACATACAGTCACACACAGTCACATACAATCACATACAGTCACATACAGTCACACACAGTCACACACAATCACATACAGTCACACACAGTCACATACAGTCACATACAGTCACATACAGTCACACACAGTCACATACAATCACATACAGTCACATACAGTCACACACAGTCACATACAGTCACATACAGTCACACACAGTGACACACAGTCACACACAGTCACATACAGTCACACACAATCACATACAGTCACATACAGTCACATACAGTCACAGTGTTCACACACCAAGTCATAATGAAGCTGAACCCGGATCAGTTCTGTACACAGAGCCTAACAGACGCCCATGATTGGTCAGAGTCACTGTACATGGACATAGACAGAAGATCTAGGCCATCCAGTCCAACCAGACAGCCAGACAGGCCCAACTGGCATCCCAACCGGTATGACTGGCCATTCAGCTCATGTCTTGGCAAGAGATACAACTCTCTGATCCAGCTGTGCCACTCTGGAGCTGCCAGCTGTTATATTTCAACAGGCTGCTCGTCCAGCAGGACAGGTCTGCAAAGTTTCAGAGTTCAGGTTGAGCAAAAGAAACCTCAGAGCATCACTGGATACTGCGTAGAACCCAGTGGAGAACCATCAGGACCTTGTAATCTTTCAGAAGAGGCCTAACAACGTCAGCGTTTAGTTCTCCCATTCTCCCAAGTGAGCTCTCCCATCTCTCCACCATCTAACCTGCATGGAAGTGCAACCTTCTCACTCTGTGGACAGTTTGGAGACTAACGAGTCGTGCTGAGGAGCTCTGAGGAACACTCGAGAACCCAGAACACAGAATCGATCTATAAGACCAGCCACAATAACAAACAACGACTCCACAATTCTCCAAATGCCATCATAAATACCACACATCTATAATTCACGCCTCACGCCGGCTCCGGTTGGCTCTGCCCGGCGAAGTCCACGCTCGCTCCCTCGTCCCCGCGCCGGAAGGAGCCACGGCCGCGTGCGCAAACATAATTAGTGTGTCTTTGTGAGATAATTACAGGGCGTGCGGAACGGCGTAGTACACATGAAAGAGAGGCTCTCGCCGTGGTGATAAATACCCGGCGCTCTCTCATTGATCCCTTCACCAAAAAGCCCCGGCAATGAGGCGGGAAACAAAAGATGGGTGGTGTGAATGGATCTGAAATGAGGACAAAGCCCGGGGGCGGAGTGAGGACTGCACTCATGTCCTTTTATGAAGACGACATTCGCGATGTCAGGTTAGCGCGGTTCACGGTGGGACTGCGTCGTGATTGGAGACCTTAATTCTTCTTTGAGTGGATGACGGTGAGGACACTGACACTCTCAGGCAGAATGAAACTCTGAAACAGTAAGAAGAGTCCAGGAAAGAATTAAAGTCTAAGAACCCAATGTTCTAAAACAAACACCAACAAGACCAAGTGCTGGTGTTAGTTAGGAAAGAATTGTCTTTGTTGAGGTGTTTGGTTGACAATGCTAGTGTTTGTTGGGGTGTGTATTGGACAATGTTGGTGTTTGGTGAACAGTGCTGGTGTTTGTAGTGGTGTTTGGTGAACAGTGCTGGTGTTTGTTTGGGTGTTTGGTGGACAATGCTGGTGTTTGTTGTGGTGTTTGGTTGACAAGGCTGGTGTTTGTTGTGGTGTTTGGTGGACAGTGCTGGTGTTTGTTGTGGTGTTTAGTGGTGTCTGTTAGAGAAGAACTTTGTTGGGGTGTTTTTTGGATAGTGCTGGTGTTTGTTGGGGAAGAATTGTGATTGTAGGGATATTTGGTGGACAATTTTGGTGTATGTTCAGAAGTAACTGTGTTTATTGGTTGTGTTTGCTGGGCAATGCTGATGTTTGGTGGACAATGCTGGTGTTTGTTGTGGTATTCAGTGGGCAATGCTGGTGTTTGTTGGGGCGTTGGGTGGACAATGCTGATGTTTGTTGTGCTGTTTGTTGGACAGTCCTGGTGTTTGTTAGGGAGGAACTGTGTTTGTTGTGGTGTTTGGTGGGCAGTGCTGGTGTTTGTTGTGTTGGGTGGACAGTGTTGGGTGGACAGTACTGGTGTTTGGTGGACAGTGCTGGTGTTTGTTGTGGTGTTTAGTGGTGTCTGTTAGAGAAGAACTTTGTTGGGGTGTTTTTTGGATAGTGCTGGTGTTTGTTGGGGAAGAATTGTGATTGTAGGGATATTTGGTGGACAATTTTGGTGTATGTTCAGGAGTAACTGTGTTTATTGGTTGTGTTTGCTGGGCAATGCTGATGTTTGGTGGACAATGCTGGTGTTTGTTGTGGTATTCAGTGGGCAATGCTGGTGTTTGTTGGGGTGTTGGGTGGACAATGCTGATGTTTGTTGTGCTGTTTGTTGGACAGTCCTGGTGTTTGTTAGGGAGGAACTGTGTTTGTTGTGGTGTTTGGTGGCCAGTGCTGGTGTTTGTTGTGTTGGGTGGACAGTGTTGGGTGGGCAGTGCTGGTGTTTGTTGTGTTGGATGGACAGTGTTGGGTGGACAGTACTGGTGTTTGTTGTGGTGTTTGGTGGACAGTGCTGGTGTTTGTTGTGGTGTTTGGTGGACATTGCTGGTGTTTGTTTTGGTGTTTGTTGGACAGTGCTGGTGTTTGTTGTGGTGTTTGGTGAACAGTGCTGGTGTTTGCTGGACAGTGCTGGTGTTTGTTAGGGAGGAACTGTGTTTGTTGTGGTGTTTTGTGGACAGTGCTGTGTTTGTTGTAGTGTTTGGTGGACAATTCTGGTGTTTGCTGGACAGTGCTGGTGTTTGTTTTGGTGTTTGCTGGACAGTGCTGGTGTTTGTTGTGGTGTTTGGTGGACAGTGCTGGTGTTTGTTGTGGTGTTTGGTAACCGTACTGGTGTTTGTTGTGGTGTTTGGTAAACAGTGCTGGTGTTTGTTGTGGTGTTTGGTGGACAGTGCTGGTGTTTGTTGTGGTGTTTGGTGAACTGTGCTGATGTTTGTTGGGGTGTTTGTTGAGGAGTGATTAGGTCACTGTGCCCAGTGCTCCACTGCTACAAGTTTAGAAAGTGTGAGATGAAGAAAGGGAAGCGGTGCTGCTCTTTGCTCCAGCTCCAAAAGCAGCGTTTCACAGGGTGAGGCGGGAGTGTGTGTGAGTGTTAGGAAGAGTGCTGAGAGTGTGAAAGTATGTGCGGGTGTATTTTTAGGCGCAGTCCCCTGGCTCGTTCCCCTGGGTCCTCCAAGCTTCTAAATAATGAATCACTGGCAACTGTTTTTATTCTCTCCCAGAGGAACCTTTTCTCCATTTCCTTACAATCTCTCTCTCACACACACACTCTTACACACACACACACACACACTCTTACACACACACTCTTACACACACACACTCTTACACACACACACTCTCTCTCTCTCTCAGACTTCCCTCCGCTCGGTTTACCTCCACACTTCTGCATATGCGCGGCAGCTCTAGACGTTTGAAGACCACATGCGAAGCGTTTGTAAGAGACACGTTCAGACCAGCTCACGCACTGACGTTCTCCACGTCTCCGTAACCATCAGACCCACCAAAACTCCAGCTAAACATCAAAGCTCATCACTACACTGCAGCTCTGCTTTCCAGTGAGAAACCAGGGGCCGCTAGCGAGTTCAGGTCTGCAGTACCGAACACTGTTATATCTAAAATCTAATATCTTTTAATTACTACTAATATTTTTAGCAGAGAAGAACATTTATTGTGGGTGTTTATGGACTAATATCTCCTATTCTAGTGTATATGAGTGTTTATTGATTTTGAGGGTGTTTATGGACTAATATCTCCTATTCTAGTGTATATAGGTGTTTGTTGATTGTTGGGGTGTTTATGGACTAATATCTCCTATTCTAGTGTATATGAGTGTTTATTGATTGTTGGGGTGTTTATGGACTAATATCTCCTATTCTAAGGTATATGAGTGTTTATTGATTGTGAGGGTGTTTATGGACTAATATCTCCTATTCTAAGGTATATGAGTGTTTATTGATTGTGAGGGTGTTTATGGACTAATATCTCCTATTCTAGTGTATATGAGTGTTTATTGATTGTGAGGGTGTTTATGGACTAATATCTCCTATTCTCGTGTATATGAGTGTTTATTGATTGTGAGGGTGTTTATGGACTATTATCTCCTATTCTAGTGTATATGAGTGTTTATTGAGAATGTTTATAGACTAATATCTCCTATTCTAGTGTATGTGAGTGTTTATTGAGGGTGTTTATGGACTAATATCTCCTATTCTAGTGTATATGAGTGTTTATTGAGGGTGTTTATGGACTAATATCTCCTATTCTAGTGTATATGAGTGTTTATTGAGGGTGTTTATGGACTATTATCTCCTATTCTAGTGTATATGAGTGTTTATTGAGGGTGTTTATGGAGTACTATCTCCTATTCTAGTGTATATGTGTGTTTATTGAGGGTGTTTATGGACTAATATCTCCTATTCTAGTGTATATGAGTGTTTATTGAGAATGTTTATGGACTAATATCTCCTATTCTAGTGTATATGAGTGTTTATTGATTGTGAGGGTGTTTATGGACTAATATCTCCTATTCTAAGGTATATGAGTGTTTATTGATTGTGAGGGTGTTTATGGACTAATATCTCCTATTCTAAGGTATATGAGTGTTTATTGATTGTGAGGGTGTTTATGGACTAATATCTCCTATTCTCATGTATATGAGTGTTTATTGATTGTGAGGGTGTTTATGGACTAATATCTCCTATTCGAGTGTATATGAGTGTTTATTGAGAATGTTTATAGACTAATATCTCCTATTCTAGTGTATGTGAGTGTTTATTGAGGGTGTTTATGGACTAATATCTCCTATTCTAGTGTATATGAGTGTTTATTGAGAATGTTTATGGATTAATATCTCCTATTCTAGTGTACATGAGTCTTTATTGAGGGTGTTTATGGACTAACATCTCCTATTCTAGTGTATATGAGTGTTTACTGAGAATGTTTATGGACTAATATCTCCTATTCTAGTGTATATGAGTGTTTATTGATGGTGTTTATGGACTAATATCTCCTACTCTAGTGTATATAAGTGTTTATTGAGAATGTTTATAGACTAATATCTCCTATTCTAGTGTATATGAGTGTTTTTTAAGGGTGTTTATGGACTAATATCACCAATTCTAGTGTATATGAGTGTTTATTAAGGAGGTTTATAGACTAATATCTCCTATTCTAGTGTATATGAGTGTTTTTTGAGGGTGTTTATGGACTAATATCTCCTATTCTAGTGTATATGAGTGTTTTTTGAGGGTGTTTATGGACTAATATCTCCTCTTCTAGTGTATATGAGTGTTTATTGAGAATGTTTATGGACTAATATCTCCTATTCTAGTGTATAGGAGTGTTTATTGAGAATGTTTATGGACTAATATCTCCTATTCTAGTGTATAGGAGTGTTTATTGATGGTGTTTATGGACTAATATCTCCTATTCTAGTGTATATGAGTGTTTATTGAGGGTGTTTATGGACTAATATCTCCTATTCTAGTGTATATGAGTGTTTTTTGAGGGTGTTTATGGACTAATATCTCCTATTCTAGTGTATATGAGTGTTTATTAAGGAGGTTTATAGACTAATATCTCCTATTCTAGTGTAAATGAGTGTTTTTTGAGGGTGTTTATGGACTAATATCTCCTCTTCTAGTGTATATGAGTGTTTATTGAGAATGTTTATGGACTAATATCTCCTATTCTAGTGTATAGGAGTGTTTATTGAGAATGTTTATGGACTAATATCTCCTATTCTAGTGTATATGAGTGTTTATTGATGGTGTTTATGGACTAATATCTCCTATTCTAGTGTATATGAGTGTTTATTGAGGGTGTTTATGGACTAATATCTCCTATTCTAGTGTATATGAGTGTTTTTTGAGGGTGTTTATGGACTAATATCTCCTATTCTAGTGTATATGAGTGTTTATTAAGGAGGTTTATAGACTAATATCTCCTATTCTAGTGTAAATGAGTGTTTTTTGAGGGTGTTTATGGACTAATATCTCCTATTCTAGTGTATATGAGTGTTTTTTGAGGGTGTTTATGGACTAATATCTCCTATTCTAGTGTATATGAGTGTTTATTGAGAATGTTTATGGACTAATATCTCCTATTCTAGTGTATATGAGTGTTTATTGAGAATGTTTATGGACTAATATCTCCTATTCCAGTGTACAGTATTTATGAAAGTCATAGCATTCTGCTAATAATAGTATATTATTTGATCATTAGCAGCTTCCTATCGTGGTTAGCCCTGTCAGCATACTTGGTGATTTGCTGCTTTGCTATTGGTCTAAAAGGGTAAACAGTTCAGGGTAAACACAGGCTGAGCTGCGGCTCCACTCTGTTAAGTGGACGACTGGCTGTTATTAAAGGTACTAAGTGGTCAGACGTGAGCCAGCACAGGACTAACGAGGACAATGTTTATATTTATACTTTGTCCTCTAGCTCTCGTACACGACGCCGTACCTATGGAAACACACCGAAAACACACATTACACTGTACTTCCACTTAACGCTTCTCAGCTCCAAACAAAAATAAATCGATGCTCATCGCTCGCCGTGCCAGGATCCATCACAGCAATGACTAAACACAACAACCGAGCTCCTCATTAGACGCAGCGGTGGAACCGTTCTACTGGAGCAGAACACGAGCACTTTAATACGGAACCTTCAGCTCTGCTTCGTTTCAGCAGCTGCAGAAAAAGCCCCTCGCAGGAGACGCAGTGTGCTGGTTTGTGTTGTCTGTATATTCCATCATTCTATAAACACAATATATACTCATATATATATATGATGCTGTGTATCATATTTGTATGTGTATCAGGAATGAGAGAAAAACAGTTTCAGCACTTCTCCGGGTTTAGGACTACTGTCTTAAAGAAAGTGTAGTATAGAATTTCCTCTTCCTCTCTCTTTCTCCCATATTCTCTCTCTTTCTCTTTCTTACCCACATTCACCCTTTTTCTCTCCCATATTCTCTCTATTTCTCTCTCTTCCCCACATTCTCTCACCCTTTCTCTCTCTCCCATATTCTCTCTTTCTCTCTCTATTCCCACATTCTCTCACCCTTTCTCTCTCCCATATTCTCTCTCTTTCTCTTTCTTACCCACATTCACCCTTTCTCTCTCCCATATTCTCTCTCTTTCTCTCTCTATTCCCACATTCTCTCACCCTTTCTCTCTCTCCCATATTCTCTCTTTCTCTCTCTATTCCCACATTCTCTCACCCTTTCTCTCTCCCATATTCTCTCTCTTTCTCTTTCTTACCCACATTCACCCTTTCTCTCTCCCATATTCTCTCTATTTCTCTCTCTATTCCCACATTCTCTCTATTTCTCTCTCTCCCATATTCTCTCTTTCTCTCTCTATTCCCACATTCTCTCACCCTTTCTCTCTCTCCCATATTCTCTCTCTTTCTCTCTCTATTCCCACATTCTCTCACCCTTTCTCTCTCTCCCATATTCTCTCTCTTTCTCTCTCTATTCCCACATTCTCTCACCCTTTCTCTCTCTCCCATATTCTCTCTATTTCTCTCTCTATTCCCATATTCTCTCTATTTCTCTCTCTCCCATATTCTCTCTATTTCTCTCTCTCCCATATTCTCTCACCCTTTCTCTCTCTCCCATATTCTCTCTATTTCTCTCTCTCCCATATTCTCTCTATTTCTCTCTCTCCCATATTCTCTCACTCTTTTTCTCTCTCCCATATTCTCTCTCTTTCTCTCTCTATTCCCACATTCTCTCACCCTTTTTCTCTCCCATATTCTCTCTATTTCTCTCTCTATTCCCACATTCTCTCACCCTTTCTCTCTCCCATATTCTCTCTATTTCTCTCTATATTCCCACATTCTCTCACCCTTTCTCTCTCCCATATTCTCTCTATTTCTCTCTCTTCCCCACATTCTCTCACCCTTTCTCTCTCTCCCATATTCTCTCTATTTCTCTCTCTATTCCCACATTCTCTCACCCTTTCTCTCTCTCCCATATTCTCTCTATTTCTCTCTCTATTCCCACATTCTCTCACCCTTTCTCTCTCTCCCATATTCTCTCTTTCTCTCTCTATTCCCACATTCTCTCACCCTTTCTCTCTCTCCCATATTCTCTCTTTCTCTCTCTATTCCCACATTCTCTCACCCTTTCTCTCTCCCATATTCTCTCTATTTCTCTCTCTATTCCCACATTCTCTCACCCTTTCTCTCTCTCCCATATTCTCTCTTTCTCTCTCTATTCCACATTCTCTCACCCTTTCTCTCTCTCCCATATTCTCTCTTTCTCTCTCTATTCCCACATTCTCTCACCCTTTCTCTCTCCCATATTCTCTCTATTTCTCTCTCTATTCCCACATTCTCTCACCCTTTCTCTCTCTCCCATATTCTCTCTTTCTCTCTCTATTCCCACATTCTCTCACCCTTTCTCTCTCTCCCATATTCTCTCTTTCTCTCTCTATTCCCACATTCTCTCACCCTTTCTCTCTCCCATATTCTCTCTATTTCTCTCTCTATTCCCATATTCTCTCTATTTCTCTCTCTATTCCCACATTCTCTCTATTTCTCTCTCTCTCACATTCTCTCTATTTCTCTCTCTTACCCACATTCTCTCTATTTCTCTCTCTCCAATTCTCTCTATTTCTCTCTCTTACCCACATTCTCTCACCCTTTCTCTCTCTCCCATATTCTCTTTCTCTCCCATATTCTCTCTATTTCTCTCTCTTACCCACATTCTCTCACCCTTTCTCTCTCCCATATTCTCTTTCTCTCCCATATTCTCTCTATTTCTCTCTCTCTCTTCCCCACATTCTCACCCTTTCTCTCTCTCCCATATTCTCTCTCTTTCTCTTTCTCTCTCTATTCCCACATTCTCTCACCCTTTCTTTCTCTCTCCCATATTCTCTCTCTCTTTTTCTCTATTCCCACATTCTCTCACCCTTGTTCTCTCCCCCATATTCTCTCTATTTCTCTCTCTTCTCCACATTCTCTCACCCTTTCTCTCTCTCCCATACTCTCTCTATTTCTCTATCTTCCCCACATTCTCTCACTCTTTTTCTCTCCCATATTCTCTCTATTTCTCTGTTTTCCCCACATTCTCTTACCATTTCTCTCTCTTACCCACATTCTCTCACCCTTTCTTTCTCTCTCCCATATTCTCTCTCTCTTTTTCTCTATTCCCACATTCTCTCACCCTTTTTCTCTCCCCCATATTCTCTCTATTTCTCTCTCTTCTCCACATTCTCTTACCATTTCTCTCTCTCCTATACTCTCTCTATTTCTCTATCTTCCCCACATTCTCTCACTCTTTTTCTCTCCCATACTCTCTCTATTTCTCTCTCTTCTCCACATTCTCTTACCATTTCTCTCTCTCCCATACTCTCTCTATTTCTCTATCTTCCCCACATTCTCTCACTCTTTTTCTCTCCCATATTCTCTCTATTTCTCTCTCTTCTCCACATTCTCTTACCATTTCTCTCCCATATTCTCTCTATTTCTCTCTCTTCCCCACATTCTCTCACTCTTTTTCTCTCCCATATTCTCTCTATTTCTCTTTTTTCCCCACATTCTCTTACCATTTCTCTCTCTCCCATATTCTCTCTATTTCTCTTTTTTCCCCACATTCTCTTACCATTTCTCTCTCTCCCATATTCTCTCTATTTCTCTCTTCCCCACATTCTCTCACTCTTTTTCTCTCCCATATTCTCTCTATTTCTCTCTCTTCCCCACATTCTCTCACTCTTTTTCTCTCCCATATTCTCCCTATTTCTCTCTCTTCCCCATATTCTCTCACTCTTTTTCTCTCTCTTCCCCACATTCTCTCACCCTTTCTCTCTCCCATATTCTCTCTATTTCTCTCTCTCTTCCCCACATTCTCTCACTCTTTTTCTCTCTTTTCCCCACATTCTCTCACCCTTTCTCCCTCTCCCATAATCTATCTTTCTCTTTCTCTTCCCCACATTCTCTCTCTCATATTCTCTATCTTTTCCCCATCTCTCACCCTTTCTCTCTCCCATATTATCTCTTTCTCTCTCCTCCCCGCATTCTCTCACCCTTTCTTTATTCT
The DNA here is from genome assembly GCA_021613375.1 of Megaleporinus macrocephalus. Taxonomy (NCBI): domain Eukaryota; kingdom Metazoa; phylum Chordata; class Actinopteri; order Characiformes; family Anostomidae; genus Megaleporinus; species Megaleporinus macrocephalus. The sequence continues at coordinate 39,424,562 of CM038718.1, forward strand.
ATACTCCCTATACTCCTTCACATTACCTCCTATTCCTCTCTCTCTTTCTATCTCTTCCCTTACTCTCTCTCCTTATTATTACCCTCCTTTTTTCTCTTTTGACCTCTTTCTATCTCTCCTCTACTCTCTATCCCTTTTACCTTACTGTCTTTCTCCTACTCTCTTTCTTCTTATCTCCTCCCCACATTCTCTCACCCTCTCTCTCCCATATTCTCTCTCTCTCTCTCTCTCTCTCTCTCTCTCTCTCTCTCTCTCTCTCTGTCTCTCTCTCTCACCTGCTAGCTTCATCAGATATATCTCTGAGAGTCACCAGGAGCTTTTCCTCCTCGCAGGATCAAATTCTCAGCATCGTAGATAATAACGTGCGCTGGTTTCTCAGCAGGAGATTGGACGGGGAATTTATTTCAGAGTCGGAGTCGCTGGAGGGAAATCTGTGAGTGTGGAGAATATTCTCCCGCCAGGAAACATTTCAGAACACGCTGTCTCACCGCGAGCCGTCTCCAGGCAGACACGTCCTCTACAAGCGCCGTCCTCGTTAACGCTGACTCAGACCGAGATCGCACGTTCTGAGAAAACAGGCCCCGCCCCCCTCCGCCGCCGCTCCATTAAACCCTCAGCTCGGCTGACTCACCTGCTAGCAGCCGTGGCGCGCGTGCTAATGGACTAAAAACTTCCGAGTCCCTGTTTAATCTGACTGATGGGCTCCTTTCACGTTTCCACGGCGCCACTTCCGGCAGCCGCTGAAGCACGTAATCACATCTCAGGTCTCAGATTTAATTCAATTCTAGATTTATTTGTATAGCGCCTTCACCGAGCAGGTCTGGAGAAAATCTGCCTTTGAGCCACCAATGAGCGTCACCGAGAGCCCCGGTGGCGAGAGCTGACTCCTTAAGAGCAGAACAGCTTTAGAGAAAGCAGTGAACCCTTTCTGAGCAACACAGGGGGTCCCCGGGGGTCCTAAATAATCTCGCGGACCCTCCTAAATGTCTCAAAATCTAAATTCTGGTGGTCAGTGTACAGATTCAGGGAAAGTTCACCGTTTAGCTGCTTCACCCAGATTCAGTTCCGTCTCTGGTCTTCTATCTAACTAGTGATGCGGCACTGCTCGGCCTCAGGGTGGCGCTGTAGCTGATTGGTTTGATCAGTTGGTCCCAGCATCTGTAACTATCTTGCAAAGTCTTGCAAAAGCAGCAGTGCCCAATCCTGGCCCTGGAGGTCCACCACTCTGCAGAGTTTAGCTCCGCCCCTAATCTAACACACCTGACCAGGTAAGTCTTTAGCGGCTTCGGATTATACAATACAATACCTCACACTGATTATTAGAACACACACACACACTAGTGAACACACACACACTAGGGGGCAGTAAAACACCCACATACACACATATGCACACACCAATGAAAACACCGACAAGGGGGCAGTGAATCACCCACATACACACACACTAGTGAACATACACACTAGTGAACACACAAACTAGGGTGCAGTAAAACACCCACATACACACACTAGTAAACACACACACTAGGGGGCAGTGAAACACCCCCATACACACATACTAGTAAACACACACACTAGGGGCAGTGAAACACCCACATATACACACACTAGTGAACATACACACTAGGGGCAGTGAAACACCCACATACACACACACTAGTAAACACACACACTAGTGATGGGGGGAGATGTAGTGTAGGTCTAGCAGGTCTTCCAGGTGGTTGTTAGGAGTCGTATTTCCTTTGAAGCGTTTAATTAGATTTCTTTGAACTTCAGTTTCGGAAGCTCCTGTTTTTATTCAGACCTTCTCGCTCGGTATGGAAGTGGATTATCTGATCTTGAAAAAGAATCATTTTAATGTGTTTATTTTTTTGGAAATGAAATAAACGAAGGGTGGTCTTCAGCGTCCGGTGTCCCTTCCTGTCTCTGAGCATTTTTTATCTCCGTCTCCCGTTTGAGGCTGAAATGCGGCTAAAAATACTGAGCGATTTCCATTTTCCCATTTAACAGAGTGAGAACAGCATGTACTCAGACAGGTCACTGAGAGAGAGAGAGGGAGAGGGAGAGAGAGAGAGAGAGAGAGAGAGAGAGGGAGAGAGAGAGGGGGAGAGAGAGGGGGAGAGAGAGAAAGAGAGGGAGAGAGAGAGGGAGAGAGAGAGGGAGAGAGATAGGGGGAGAGAGAAAGAGTGGGGTGGGGGGCGGGGGGCCGGTGGTGTTTATATGTCTCCTGTAGTGTAGCCTGATTGATCAGACTCAGGCGGAGGGGGAACGAGGAGGAGTGATAGAGGAGGAGGAGGAGGAGGAGGAGGGAGAGGGGGATTTCAAACAGAATGATAAAGACGACAGCGGAGCTGATGTGATGCTGATGTGTGGAAGTCGCTCCTCCTTCATATGGATGAACTGCCGAACTGCGGCTTAACCCTCGCAGATCCACAGCTCACCCGACAGAGCGGCACACACCTCACAAACTACTGAACTCACTACTGATATAACAAACTACTGAACTCACTACTGATATAACAAACTACTGACTACTGAACTCACTACTGATTTAACTAACTACAGAATTTCCTTAAGATTTAACAAACCACTGATTTCACTATATTTTGTAACAAACTACTGAATTCACTAGAGATTTAACAAATTACAGAATTTCCACAAGATTTAATTATGGAAATTACTACAGATTTAACAGATTTATTATTTTTCAGATTTATTACAGAATTTCTACTGATATCACTGAAATGAGATTTCCCACTGAAATGTCCTATATTTTGTATGAATGGAGTGTCTGTACTATATAAACCTTAATTCTTTACTGGAGCTACACGTGCCTTCTGAGTTTATCTGGATGTTGATGGTAAAATGTGGAAGATCTGAAAATACTAGGTTTTCTTTGGGGACTATTTGAACCTCACAGCGTCCTGCATGTATCCCTCCACCATGAATGGAGTTTAAGACTGAGATCTTCTCTAAACTATCATAAACAGCGTCTCAGAATCAGACAGTGTATTTATAACATCTACTGTAAGAACTTTCTGTGAGGAGCTTGATCGATGCTACATATACGTTGTTCTTTGTTGGAGAGAATCTGTGTGTAAAGGCGTCTGATCTTATAAACCAGACAGACACACAGAGCTCAGCAGAACTGAACAGAGACGGAAGAGAAAAAGAATAAAAGATAAAGTAAGAGCTGACACACCACTCTCAACCAAAACAGCTGAGAGAGAGAGACAGAGAGAGATAGAGGGCAGAGACAGAGAGAGAGAGAGAGAGAGGGAGAGAGAGAGAGAGAGAGAGAGAGAGGGAGAGAGAGAGACAGAGAGAGATAGAGGGCAGAGACAGAGAGAGAGAGAGAGAGAGAGAGGGAGAGAAATAGTATATATAATGATTTCATCCTCCATTCATACACTCCCCCCACCCCCGCTCTGTTCTTTTCTGTGAAAGTGAAAAAGTGTCCTCTCTTCTTTTTCTTCCTTTCAGATCCAGAAAATTACATTTCCATTCTGACGGCGTCGCCACGGAGACGACTAACCACACCAGTGCAGCGTGAGTGATTTCTGTCTGATCAGACACACAGTCCAGAAAACCAGTTACACCAGTAAACACACTGTTTATCCCTCTCCACTCTCCAGTATACTCTCTCTCTCTACCCCTGTGTATATGTGTGTATAGCACTGTGTGTGTATATATGTGTGTATAGCACTGTGTGTGTATATATGTGTGTATAGCACTGTGTGTGTATATATGTGTGTATAGTTATGTGTGTATATATGTGTGTATAGCACTGTGTGTGTATATGTGTGTGTATAGCTCTGTGTGTGTATATATGTGTGTATAGCACTGTGTGTGTATATATGTGTGTATAGTTATGTGTGTATACATGTGTGTATAGCACTGTGTGTATATGTGTGTGTATAGCTCTGTGTGTGTATATATGTGTGTATAGTTATGTGTGTATATATGTGTGTATAGTTATGTGTGTATATATGTGTGTATAGCACTGTGTGTGTATATGTGTGTGTATAGCTCTGTGTGTGTATATATGTGTGTATAGTTATGTGTGTATATATGTGTGTATAGCACTGTGTCTGTATATATATATATATATATGTGTGTGTGTATAGCTCTCTGTGTGTTTATATGTGTAGAGAGCTCAGTGAGTGTGTGTATATATGTGTGTAGAGCTCAGTGAGTGTCTGTGTGTATATGTGTATAGCTCTGTGTGTGTGTGTATGTGTGTGTAGAGCTCAGTGTGTGTATATATGTGTGTGTAGCTCTGAGTGTGTGTGTATGTGTGTATGTGTGTGTAGCTCTGAGTGTGTATGTATGTGTGTGTATAGCTCTGTGTGTGTGTGTGTGTATGTGTGTGTAGATCGGTGTGTGTGTGTGTATGTGTATGTAGCTCGGTGTGTGTGTATATGTGTGTGTAGAGCTCAGTGTGTGTGTATATGTGTGTAGCTCGGTGTGTGTATATGTGTGTGTAGCTCAGTGTGTGTGTGTATGTGTGTGTAGAGCTCAGTGTTTGTGTGTATATGTGTGTGTAGCTCTGTTTGTGTGTGTATGTGTGTGTATATGTGTGTGTAGCTCAGTGTGTGTGTGTGTGTATGAGTGTGTATATGTGTAGAGAGCTCAGTGTGTGTGTATATGTGTGTGTAGATCTGTGTGTGTGTGTGTATGAGTGTGTATATGTGTAGAGAGCTCAGTGTGTGTGTATATGTGTGTGTAGCTCAGTGTGTGTGTGTATATGTGTGTAGATCGGTGTGTGTGTGTATGTGTAGAGAGCTCAGTGTTTGTGTGTATGTGTAGAGAGCTCAGTGTGTGTGTGTGTATATGTGTGTGTATATGTGTGTGTAGCTCAGTGTGTGTGTGTGTATGTGTGTGTAGGGCTCGGGGTGGTCTGCTGAGAGCGAGGCTGTGAATGCTGCTGCTGTTTATTGAAGATGACATGTCCTTTTAGTGAGGAGCAAAGGTTCAACAGTGCGCTAACCTGATCCCCCTCCAGCCCCCCGACCAGCCCCCCACACTTTTATCCTTTAAAACCACACACAGCTCCGAGTGGGGCCGTCATGCTGTAGTCTCAGTCGCCTGTGTCAGTCAAAATCATTACAGTCAGTCATTCGGCCAGGCTTTGCACTGTATCTGTACTATGCTGCTATACATCTACAGCTATAGTCTATGCTTTGAATGCACTAATCAGACTGCAGAACCAGAACTATCAGTTTTGTTATATTTGCTTTAGTCTAGGCTTTGAATGCTGTAATCAGACTTTCGACCCAGAACTATCACTTTTTTATTATATTTCCTTTAGTCTATGCTTTGACTGCAATAGTCAGACTATAGAAGCGGAACTATCAGTTTTATTATATTTGTTTTAGTCTACTTGCTTTAGTCTACTAGTAGTAGTCTACTAGTCTACTTGCTTTGAGTGTACTAATCAGACTTTAGAAGCAGAACTATCAGTTTTAATATACTTGCTTTAGTCTACTTGCTTTAGTCTACTAGTAGTAGTCTACTAGTCTACTTGCTTTGAGTGTACTAATCAGACTTTAGAAGCAGAACTATCAGTTTTAATATACTTGCTTTAGTCTACTTGCTTTAGTCTACTAGTAGTAGTGTACTAGTCTACTTGCTTTGAGTGTACTAATCAGACTTCAGAAGCGGAACTATCAGTTTTAATATACTTGCTTTAGTCTACTTGCTTTAGTCTACTAGTAGTAGTGTACTAGTCTACTTGCTTTGAGTGTACTAATCAGACTTTAGAAGCGAAACTATCAGTTTTATTATACTTGCTTTAGTCTACGCTTTGAATGCACTAATCAGACTGTAGAACCAGAGGTATCAGTTTTAATATATCTGCTTTAGTCTATGCAGTGTAACCCTGTTCTGCTCTCTGTATCATAGTTGGTCGTGATCAATCAGCCTGGATGCATGCACAGACATGATTGCTCCATTAAGGTTGGGGTCAGCTTGTTCCGCTTGTCTGTGTGACCGGGCCGGGTTAGCTGAGGTGAGTTTAACAGCAGACCCCGAGCGGCGAGGTGCTGGACGCGGCTGCAGTGACGGGATCGATTCTGACTGATGCTCCGGTGCTGACAGGCCATTTTAAATTTATGTCTGGCCTCTTGTGTCTGAACCATCCAGATAAACGCTGACACGCTGAAACTCCTCGCTCTCCTCCGGGTGCGTGGGTCTGTGCTTTCCTCTGATTCCCGCGAACAATCTCAGGGCAAAACAGTCCCTCACCCGCGAGCGCTTTCCTCAGCGAACGAGTATCTCGCCAAGGTTTCAGAGCGAGACCAGCCGGGTCATTCGGTGGTATTTTAAATTGCCATCTTGGCGGCATTGATTAATCAATTGTGCCATTTATTCTATAGGACACACGGGGGCCCCGAGGAAGGGAACCGGTCAATTCTGCAATTGCCGGAGTCCCGGGCTGTCGATGCAAACAGGCCAAGAGCTGTCCGGGGTTTGACATGTTTGTGGACTACATATGCTCACGGGTCCGAGGGTTATTGCTTCTGGTCCCGGCCGTGAAAGAATCCGTGCCACCGTTTCTTTGACGGATAAAGCAGATTGGACCTCTGCGGGGCCGCGCCGCTGCAGATTTATAACGCTGACATGCAACGCACTTGACTGAAGCAGGAGCGCCCGCACGTCCGGGCCCGGGGAAAAGATCCAAGGGCCACATAGTATGAAGAAAAGCCGGTTGTAATTTGCCTGTAATGCTGGGTAAAATTGATGGAGCTAGTAGTAGATGTGGGGCCAGCTTGCCAAATAGAAGGTCCTCCAGGACCAGGTTTGGCCAAGAACCCGGGGTTTGTGTACACACGCATTTCAGGATGCCAATGGACCGGCGTGAGACCAATTTTGCCGGTAACGTTTAAACAACTGTTGGTGTTTTCAGGCTCAACAAAGTAGCAGCGAATTTTACTTCTAATTTTTCCAAATTTCTTTTCGGAGGACTATTAATTCATTATTACTATTTATTAAATAACAACAATCACTGTATTGCAACATTTTTTTTCTTTTTCATGCTGATAAGGTTGGGGGGTACCGAACTCCGGGGATGAAGTGGAACAGAGAGAATCATAAAGAAAAACAGTCCTCCTATTATTCATGTGTGTGTATTTATTTTTTATTTTTGGCTATTAATTATTGTTATTTACTGTAGTTTTTGAATTAGATGTTTCCAAACAGGGTTTGATAGGTTCTGAAAGGGGTTCTAGATTGAGATGGACCGATCAGCGTTTCTGAGGCCGACCTTTCAGCACAATAGGCCGATAGCCGATACTGACGAGGGCGGATTATACGCCACGGCAAGGCTGCATGTAGTTATTAGCGCAAGCAAGTCATGACACATCGTCTAAACTGGTTTATTACCATTTTTAACAAACTCATATGAAACAGCATAATATTTATAACTAAAAAAGTACTGATAATGGAGCGTAAATGTAAGGAGTAGAAAGTACTGATAATGGAGTGTAAATGTAAGGAGTAGAAAGTACAGATAATGGAGTGTAAATGTAAGGAGTAGAAAGTACAGATAATGGAGTGTAAATGTAAGGAGTAGAAAGTACTGATAATGGAGCGTAAATGTAAGGAGTAGAAAGTACTGATAATGGAGTGTAAATGTAAGGAGTAGAAAGTACAGATAATGGAGTGTAAATGTAAGGAGTAGAAAGTACTGATAATGGAGTGTAAATGTAAGGAGTAGAAAGTACTGATAATGGAGTGTAAATGTAAGGAGTAGAAAGTACAGATAATGGAGTGTAAATGTAAGGAGTAGAAAGTACTGATAATGGAGTGTAAATGTAAGGAGTATAAAGTACTGATAATGGAGTGTAAATGTAGGGAGTAGAAAGTACTGATAATGGAGTGTAAATGTAAGGAGTAGAAAGTACTGATAAAGGAGTGTAAATGTAAGGAGTAGAAAGTACAGATAATGGAGTGTAAATGTAAGCAGTAGAAAGTACTGATAATGGAGTGTAAATGTAAGGAGTAGAAAGTACTGATAATGGAGTGTAAATGTAAGGAGTAGAAAGTACAGATAATGGAGTGTAAATGTAAGGAGTAGAAAGTACTGATAATGGAGTGTAAATGTAAGGAGTAGAAAGTACAGATAATGGAGTTTAAATGTAAGCAGTAGAAAGTACTGATAATGGAGTGTAAATGTAAGGAGTAGAAAGTACTGATAATGGAGTGTAAATGTAAGGAGTAGAAAGTACAGATAATGGAGTGTAAATGTAAGGAGTAGAAAGTACTGATAATGGAGTGTAAATGTAAGGAGTAGAAAGTACTGATAATGGAGTGTAAATGTAAGGAGTAGAAAGTACAGATAATGGAGTGTAAATGTAAGGAGTAGAAAGTACTGATAATGGAGTGTAAATGTAAGGAGTAGAAAGTACTGATAATGGAGTGTAAATGTAAGGAGTAGAAAGTACTGATAATGGAGTGTAAATGTAAGGAGTAGAAAGTACAGATAATGGAGTGTAAATGTAAGGAGTAGAAAGTACTGATAATGGAGTGTAAATGTAAGGAGTAGAAAGTACTGATAATGGAGTGTAAATGTAAGGAGTAGAAAGTACAGATAATGGAGTGTAAATGTAAGGAGTAGAAAGTACTGATAATGGAGTGTAAATGTAAGGAGTAGAAAGTACTGATAATGGAGTGTAAATGTAAGAAGTAGAAAGTACTGATAATGGTGTGTAAATGTAAGGAGTAGAAAGTACTGATAATGGTGTGTAAATGTAAGGAGTAGAAAGTACAGATAATTGAGTGTAAATGTAAGGAGTAGAAAGTACTGATAATGGAGTGTAAATGTAAGTAGTAGAAAGTACTGATAATGGAGTGTAAATGTAAGGAGTAGAAAGTACTGATAATGGAGTGTAAATGTAAGGAGTAGAAAGTACTGATAATGGTGTGTAAATGTAAGGAGTAGAAAGTACTGATAATGTAGTGTAAATGTAAGGAGTAGAAAGTACTGATAATGGAGTGTAAATGTAAGGAGTAGAAAGTACTGATAATGGAGTGTAAATGTAAGAAGTAGAAAGTACTGATAATGGTGTGTAAATGTAAGGAGTAGAAAGTACTGATAATGGTGTGTAAATGTAAGGAGTAGAAAGTACAGATAATTGAGTGTAAATGTAAGGAGTAGAAAGTACTGATAATGGAGTGTAAATGTAAGAAGTAGAAAGTACAGATAATGGAGTGTAAATGTAAGGAGTAGAAAGTACTGATAATGGAGTGTAAATGTAAGGAGTAGAAAGTACTGATAATGGAGTGTAAATGTAAGGAGTGGAAAGTACTGATAATGGAGTGTAAATGTAAGGAGTAGAAAGTACTGATAATGGAGTGTAAATGTAAGGAGTAGAAAGTACTGATAATGGAGTGTAAATGTAAGGAGTAGAAAGTACTGATAATGGAGTGTAAATGTAAGGAGTGGAAAGTACTGATAATGGATAGCGTGGTAGTAAAATTTGAAAAATAATTAAAAATCAAATATAACCAATATTTCTACTTAAGTAAGGTAATGAAGTATTTGAAATTCATTACTTGAAACCTCTGTGTATTAGTGTTTGATGTGAGGCAGAGGGATGTTGGGTGGATATGAGTAGTGAGGGTATGAGATAGGAGGGTGATACCTTCAGCGGGGGTATGTCTGATATAAGCATGATATAAGAAGGCGTACCAAATCCCGGCCCGGAATGAGAAGCCGCTTCCGAACTGGAATGCCACGAACGAGATGTGTTTGCAGACGTGGTGCCTGGTTATGCATTCACACATTACTCCGTGTTTGTATGTGTTGTTTGTTTTCTGTGGCTGGCCCTGTTATCGCTGGTGAGCGAGGGGCTAATGAGCCCAGGTGGGTAGCCACAGTGCTAAGGCCATTATGTTAGCGTGAGAGAGCTGATGCTATCCTCTCCTTCATCACTCTCTTGTTTGCTGTGGATCAGACAACATGACCCTGTGGGTAATCCTGCTCCGCAGCCGCCTCGCCTCTCAATCCCCGTGTAATTACATCCAGATTAAAACCCCGGAGTCCTCGGGGACCGGGGCCAGCAGGTCACTCTATAACAAATAGCCACACATCAAGGATGTGGCCAAAGAAAGGAAAGGCTCTTTCACACCGGCCAAACAAACACCATCCGAGTTTGGATTTCAAGTTTCCGAGAACCGACAAGCCAAAGAACCTTCCAGAGACTCTCAACACCTGCTTTCTCCCAACCGAACACCTGCGTTCTCCCAACCAAACACCTGCGTTCTCCCATCCAAACACCTGCATTCTCCCAACCAAACACCTGCGTTCTCCCAACCAAACACCTGCATTCCCCCAACCAAACACCTGCGTTCTCCCAACCAAACACCTGCATTCCCCCAACCAAACACCTGCTTTCTCCCAACCAAACACCTGCGTTCTCCCAACCAAACACCTGCATTCTCCAACCAAACACCTGCATTCTGTCTACCAAACACCTGCATTCCCCCAACCAAACACCTGCATTCCCCCAACCAAACACCTGCGTTCTCCCAACCAAACACCTGCATTCCCCCAACCAAACACCTGCTTTCTCCCAACCAAACACCTGCGTTCTCCCAACCAAACACCTGCATTCTCCCAACCAAACACCTGCGTTCTCCCAACCAAACACCTGCGTTCTCCCATCCAAACACCTGCATTCTCCCAACCAAACACCTGCGTTCTCCCAACCAAACACCTGCATTCTCCCAACCAAACACCTGCATTCCCCCAACCAAACACCTGCGTTCTCCCAACCAAACACCTGCATTCCCCCAACCAAACACCTGCATTCCCCCAACCAAACACCTGCGTTCTCCCAACCAAACACCTGCATTCCCCCAACCAAACACCTGCATTCTGTCTACCAAACACCTGCGTTCTCCCAACCAAACACCTGCATTCTCCCAACCAAACACCTGCATTCTGTCTACCAAACACCTGCGTTCTCCCAACCAAACACCTGCATTCTGTCTACCAAACACCTGCGTTCTCCCAACCAAACACCTGCATTCCCCCAACCAAACACCTGCATTCTCCCAACCAAACACCTGCATTCCCCCAACCAAACACCTGCTTTTTCCCAACCAGACACCTGCATTCTCCCAACCAAACACCTGCATTCTCCCAACCAAACACCTGCATTCTGTCTACCAAACACCTGCATTCTCCCAACCAAACACCTGCGTTCTCCCAACCAAACACCTGCATTCCCCCAACTAAACACTTGCATTCTCCCAACCAAACACCTGCGTTCTCCCAACCAAACACCTGCATTCCCCCAACTAAACACTTGCATTCTCCCAACCAAACACCTGCGTTCTCCCAACCAGACACCTGCATTCTCCCAACCAAACACCTGCATTCCCCCAACCAAACACCTGCTTTCTCCCAACCAAACACCTGCGTTCTCCCAACCAAACACCTGCATTCTCCCAACCAAACACCTGCATTCTGTCTACCAAACACCTGCATTCCCCCAACCAAACACCTGCGTTCTCCCAACCAAACACCTGCATTCCCCCAACCAAACACCTGCATTCTGTCTACCAAACACCTGCTTTCTCCCAACCAAACACCTGCATTCTCCCAACCAAACACCTGCATTCCCCCAACCAAACACCTGCGTTCTCCCAACCAAACACCTGCATTCTCCCAACAAAACACCTGCATTCTGTCTACCAAACACCTGCGTTCTCCCAACCAAACACCTGCATTCTGTCTACCAAACACCTGCGTTCTCCCAACCAAACACCTGCATTCTCCCAACCAAACACCTGCATTCTGTCTACCAAACACCTGCATTCCCCCAACCAAACACCTGCTTTCTCCCAACCAAACACCTGCGTTCTCCCAACCAGACACCTGCGTTCTCCCAACCAAACACCTGCATTCTCCCAACCAAACACCTGCATTCTCCCAACCAAACACCTGCATTCTCCCAACCAAACACCTGCGTTCTCCCAACCAAACACCTGCATTCTCCCAACCAAACACCTGCATTCCCCCAACCAAACACCTGCGTTCTCCCAACCAAACACCTGCATTCTGTCTACCAAACACCTGCGTTCTCCCAACCAAACACCTGCATTCTCCCAACCAAACACCTGCATTCTGTCTACCAAACACCTGCATTCTCCCAACCAGACACCTGCGTTCTCCCAACCAGACACCTGCGTTCTCCCAACCAAACACCTGCGTTCTCCCAACCAAACACCTGCATTCCCCCAACCAAACACCTGCTTTCTCCCAACCAAACACCTGCGTTCTCCCAACCAGACACCTGCGTTCTGTCTACCAAACACCTGCGTTCTCCCAACCAGACACCTGCGTTCTGTCTACCAGACACCTGCGTTCTGTCTACCAAACACCTGCATTCTCCCAACCAAACACCTGCATTCTCCCAACCAAACACCTGCGTTCTCCCAACCAGACACCTGCGTTCTGTCTACCAGACACCTGCGTTCTGTCTACCAAACACCTGCATTCTGTCTACAAAACACCTTCATTGTCATATTAACACAAGCATTCTCCACCAAACACCAAATTATATCACCAAACAGCATCATTCAGCCTCATTCTTTACCAAATACAGCCCTACTGTCTACAAAACACCACAATTCCATACCAAACACCATCACGTAAATACTAACACCAGCATTCTCCACCAAAAAACAAAAGTCTTCACCAGACACCCTCACATTCCAGCAATGGCAACTTTCTCCAACAAACACTGTAATGTCTCAAACACTCACATCATAACTGATATACTAACATCATCTTTACCGAATACCAGCACTGATACACTAACACCATCATTCTCCACCAAACACCAACATTAACATATTAACTCCGTCATTCTCCATCAAACACCAGCACTAATACACTAACACCATCATTCTCCACCAAACACCAGCACTAATACACTAACACCATCATTCTCCACCAAACACCAACATTAACATATTAACACCGTCATTCTCCATCAAACACCAGCACTAATACACTAACACCATCATTCTCCACCAAACACCAACATTAACATATTAACACCGTCATTCTCCATCAAACACCAGCACTAATACACTAACACCATCATTCTCCACCAAACACCAGCACTAATACACTAACACCATTATTCTCCACCAAACACTAACATTAACATATTAACACCATCATTATCCACCGAACACTAGCACTGATACACTAACACCATCATTCTCCACCAAACACCAGCACTGATACACTAACACCATCATTCTCCACCAAACACCAACATTAACATATTAACACCATCATTCTCCACCAAACACCAGCACTGACACACTAACACCATCATTCTCCACCAAACACCAGCACTGATACACTAACACCATCATTCTCCACCAAACACCAACATTAACATATTAACACCATCATTATCCACCGAACACCAGCACTGATACACTAACACCATCATTCTCCACCAAACACCAGCACTGATACACTAACACCATCATTCTCCACCAAACACCAACATTAACATATTAACACCATCATTCTCCACCAAACACCAGCACTGACACACTAATACCATCATTCTCCACCAAACACCAGCACTGATACACTAACACCATCATTCTCCACCAAACACCAGCACTGATACACTAACACCATCATTCTCCACCAAACACCAACATTAACATATTAACACCATCATTCTCCACCAAACACCAGCACTGACACACTAACACCATCATTCTCCACCAAACACCAGCACTGATACACTAACACCATCATTCTCCACCAAACACCAACATTAACATATTAACACCATCATTATCCACCAAACACCAGCACTGACACACTAACACCATCATTCTCCACCAAACACCAGCACTGACACACTAACACCATCATTCTCCACCAAACACCAGCACTAATACACTAACACCATCATTCTCCACCAAACACCCACATTCTCCACCAAACACCCGCACTGATACACTAACACTACCTTTCTCTACCAAACACCGTCATTTTCTGGCAAACAACTATTTTCTCTACAGCATCTCTCTCTGCAAACACCATCATTCACAACCAAACACCATAATTTACCTCCTTATTCTCCACCAAACACCAACCTTTTCCCCCAAAGACCAAAACTCTACACCAAACATTCTCTCTGTCTGCCAAACACAGTGATTCCAAACCAAACAACATCATATCTAAGACAAATCTCACTACAGTCACATTCACATGTGACTCAAAGACGTCCAGTAAAAGGAAACGTTTTGATTGGTTGTCACTCTGTGGTTGTGGCAGAAGCCCAGAGAGCTCTTCTGTGGAGCTCGTGTTGACTGGCGTGTTTGCTAGCGTCCGCGTTTCACAGCGGCGGAGTAGACGCAGTGTCAGTGTCCCACAAGTTCTCATGTCATTTGTCCGTCCTCACTCGTTTACTGTCACACTCTTACTGTCACTCCATCACTGTCTGTCTGTC
>CM038718.1:39440062-39447562 GCA_021613375.1 Megaleporinus macrocephalus
GTAGTGGTTAGTACGGTGGTGTAGTGGTTAGTACGGTGGTGTAGTGGTTAGTATGGTGGTGTAGTGGTTAGTATGGTGGTGTAGTGGTTAGTATGGTGGTGTAGTGGTTAGTATGGTGGTGTAGTGGTTAATATGGTGGTTTAGTGGTTAGTACGGTGGGGTGGTGTAGTGGTTAATATGGTGGTTTAGTGGTTAGTACGGTGGTGTAGTGGTCAGTATGGTGGTTTAGTGGTTAGTACGGTGGGGTGGTGTAGTGGTTAATATGGTGGTTTAGTGGTTAGTACGGTGGTGTAGTGGTCAGTATGGTGGTGTAGTGGTTAGTATGGTGGTGTAGTGATTAGTACGGTGGTGTAGTGGTTAGTACGGTGGTGTAGTGGTCAGTACGGTGGTGTAGTGGTTAGTACGGTGGTGTAGTGGTTAGTACGGTGGTGTAGTGGTTAGTACGGTGGTGTAGTAGTTAGTTCGGTGGTGTAGTGATTAGTACGGTGGTGTAGTGGTTAGTACGGTGGTGTAGTGGTCAGTACGGTGGTGTAGTGGTTAGTACGGTGGTGTAGTGGTTAGTACGGTGGTGTAGTGGTTAGTACGGTGGTGTAGTAGTTAGTTCGGTGGTGTAGTGGTCAGTATGGTGGTGTAGTGGTCAGTATGGTGGTGTAGTGGTTAGTATGGTGGTGTAGAGGTTAGTATGGTGGTGTAGTGGTTAGTACGGTGGTGTAGTGGACAGTATGGTGGTGTAGTGTTTAGTATGGTGGTGTAGAGGTTAGTATGGTGGTGTAGTGGTTAGTACGGTGGTGTAGTGGTCAGTATGGTGGTGTAGTGGTCAGTATGGTGGTGTAGTGGTTAGTATGGTGGTGTAGTGGTTAGTACGGTGGTGTAGTGGTTAGTACGGTGGTGTAGTGGCCAGTACGGTGGTGTAGTGGTTAGTACGGTGTTGTAGTGGTTAGTATGGTGGTGTAGTGCTTAGTACGGTGATGTAGTGGTTATTAGCGTGGCGTAGTGGTTAGTATGGTGGTGTAGTGGTTAGTATGGTGGTGTAGTGGTTAGTACTGTGGTGTAGTGGTTAGTATGTTGGTGTAGTGGTTAGTATGGTGGTGTAGTGGTTAGTATGGTGGTGTAGTGGTTATTATGGTGGTGTAGTGGTTAGTATGGTGGTGTAGTGGTTAGTACTGTGGTGTAGTGGTTAGTATGGTGGTGTAGTGGTTAGTATGGTGGTGTAGTGGTCAGTACGGTGGTGTAGTGGTTAGTATGGTGGTGTAGTGGTTAGTACGGTGGTGTAGTGGTTAGTACGGTGTTGTAGTGGTTAGTATGGTGGTGTAGTGCTTAGTACGGTGATGTAGTGGTTATTAGCGTGGCGTAGTGGTTAGTATGGTGGTGTAGTGGTTAGTATGGTGGTGTAGTGGTTAGTACTGTGGTGTAGTGGTTAGTATGTTGGTGTAGTGGTTAGTATGGTGGTGTAGTGGTTAGTATGGTGGTGTAGTGGTTATTATGGTGGTGTAGTGGTTAGTATGGTGGTGTAGTGGTTAGTACTGTGGTGTAGTGGTTAGTATGGTGGTGTAGTGGTTAGTATGGTGGTGTAGTGGTCAGTACGGTGGTGTAGTGGTTAGTACGGTGGTGTAGTGGTTAGTACGGTGGTGTAGTGGTTAGTACGGTGGTGTAGTGGTTAGTACGGTGGTGTAGTGGTTAGTATGGTGGTGTAGTGGTCAGTACGGTGGTGTAGTGGTTAGTACGGTGGTGTAGTGGTTAGTACGGTGGTGTAGTGGTTAGTACGGTGGTGTAGTGGTTAGTATGGTGGTGTAGTGGTTAGTATGGTGGTGTAGTGGTCAGTATGGTGGTGTAGTGGTCAGTACGGTGGTGTAGTGGTTAGTACGGTGGTGTAGTGGTTAGTACGGTGATGTACTGGTTAGTACGGTGGTGTAGTGGTTAGTACGGTGGTGTAGTGGTTAGTACGGTGATGTACTGGTTAGTACGGTGGTGTAGTGGTTAGTATGGTGGTGTAGTGGTCAGTACGGTGGTGTAGTGGTTAGTACGGTGGTGTAGTGGTTAGTATGGTGGTGTAGTGGTTAGTATGGTGGTGTAGTAGTTAGTATGGTGGTGTAGTGGTCAGTACGGTGGTGTAGTGGTTAGTACGGTGGTGTAGTGGTTAGTACGGTGGTGTAGTGGTCAGTACGGTGGTGTAGTGGTTAGTACGGTGATGTAGTGGTTAGTATGGTGGTGTAGTGGTTAGTACGGTGATGTAGTGGTTAGTATGGTGGTGTAGTGGTCAGTATGGTGGTGTAGTGGTTAGTACGGTGATGTAGTGGTTAGTATGGTGGTGTAGTGGTCAGTATGGTGGTGTAGTGGTTAGTACGGTGGTGTAGTGGTTAGTACGGTGGTGTAGTGGTCAGTATGGTGGTGTAGTGGTTAGTATGGTGGTGTAGTGGTTAGTACGGTGGTGTAGTGGTTAGTACGGTGGTGTAGTGGTTAGTACGGTGGTGTAGTGGTTAGTATGGTGGTGTAGTGGTTAGTAAGGTGGTGTAGTGGTTAGTACGGTGGTGTAGTGGTTAGTGTGGTGGTGTAGTGGTTAGTGTGGTGGTGTAGTGGTTAGTACGGTGGTGTAGTGGTTAGTAAGGTGGTGTAGTGGTTAGTACGGTGGTGTAGTGGTTAGTATGGTGGTGTAATGGTTAGTATGGTGGTGTAGTGGTTAGTACGGTGGTGTAGTGGTTAGTACGGTGGTGTAGTGGTTAGTATGGTGGTGTAGTGGTTAGTATGGTGGTGTAGTGGTCAGTATGGTGGTGTAGTGGTTAGTACGGTGGTGTAGTGGTCAGTACGGTGGTGTAGTGGTCAGTACGGTGCTGTAGTGGTCAGTACGGTGCTGTAGTGGTCAGTACGGTGGTGTAGTGGTTAGTACGGTGGTGTAGTGGTTAGTACGGTGGTGTAGTGGTTAGTATGGTGGTGTAGTGGTTAGTATGGTGGTGTAGTGGTTAGTACGGTGGTGGTGTAGTGGTTAGTATGGTGGTGTAGAGGTCAGTACGGTGGTGTAGTGGTTAGTACGGTGGTGTAGTGGTTAGTACGGTTATGTACTGGTTAGTACGGTGGTGTAGTGGTTAGTATGGTGGTGTAGTGGTTAGTATGGTGGTGTAGTGGTTAGTATGGTGGTGTAGTGGTCAGTACGGTGGTGTAGTGGTTAGTACGGTGGTGTAGTGGTTAGTACGGTGGTGTAGTGGTTAGTACGGTGGTGTAGTGGTTAGTACGGTGGTGTAGTGGTTAGTATGGTGGTGTAGTGTTTAGTATGGTGGTGTAGTGGTCAGTATGGTGGTGTAGTGGTCAGTATGGTGGTGTAGTGGTCAGTATGGTGGTGTAGTGGTTAGTACGGTGGTGTAGTGGTTAGTACGGTGGTGTAGTGGTTAGTACGGTGGTGTAGTGGTTAGTACGGTGGTGTAGTGGTCAGTATGGTGGTGTAGTAGTTAGTACGGTGGTGTAGTGGTCAGTATGGTGGTGTAGTAGTTAGTAAGGTGGTGTAGTGGTTAGTAAGGTGGTGTAGTGGTTAGTATAGTGGTGTAGTGGTTAGTATGGTGGTGTAGTGGTTAGTATGGTGGTGTAGTGTTTAGTATGGTGGTGTAGTGGTTAGTATGGTGGTGTAGTGGTCAGTATGGTGGTGTAGTGGTCAGTATGGTGGTGTAGTGGTTAGTATGGTGGTGTAGTGGTTAGTACGGTGGTGTAGTGGTTAGTATAGTGGTGTAGTGGTTAGTACGGTGGTGTAGTGGTTAGTACGGTGGTGTAGTGGTTAGTACGGTGGTGTAGTGGTTAGTACGGTGGTGTAGTGGTTAGTATGGTGGTGTAGTGGTTAGTATGGTGGTGTAGTGGTCAGTACGGTGGTGTAGTGGTTAGTATGGTGGTGTAGTGGTTAGTATGGTGGTGTAGTAGTTAGTACGGTGGTGTAGTGGTTAGTATGGTGGTGTAGTAGTTAGTACGGTGGTGTAGTGGTTAGTATGGTGGTGTAGTAGTTAGTACGGTGGTGTAGTGGTTAGTATGGTGGTGTAGTGGGTTAGTATGGTGGTGTAGTGGTCAGTATGGTGGTGTAGTGGTCAGTATGGTGGTGTAGTGGTTAGTATGGTGGTGTAGTGGTTAGTATGGTGGTGTAGTGGTTAGTATGGTGGTGTAGTGGTTAGTACGGTGGTGTAGTAGTTAGTACGGTGGTGTAGTGGTTAGTATGGTGGTGTAGTAGTTAGTACGGTGGTGTAGTGGTTAGTACGGTGGTGTAGTAGTTAGTACGGTGGTGTAGTGGTTAGTATGGTGGTGTAGTGGTCAGTACGGTGGGTGTAGTGGTCAGTATGGTGGTGTAGTGGTTAGTATGGTGGTGTAGTGGTTAGTATGGTGGTGTAGTGGTTAGTATGGTGGTGTAGTGGTTAGTATGGTGGTGTAGTGGTTAGTATGGTGGTGTAGTAGTTAGTACGGTGGTGTAGTGGTTAGTATGGTGGTGTAGTAGTTAGTACGGTGGTGTAGTGGTTAGTATGGTGGTGTAGTGGTTAGTACAGTGTTTGTGATTGGCGACTGGCTCGTAGGAGAAAAACGGGGTGGTGGTTTATTTTCTAGGTTGTTTCGGCGGCAATACATTCTGAAGAAACATGAGCAGAAAGAAGAAAAGCGGGTAAACCGCCGCTCCTGCTCTGTACTGAGCGACAGATGGTCGGAGATTTTTGGTTGTGCTGTGAGAAATAAAGACTGTTGTTCCTCAAATTCACTCTCAGCACATCCACAATACAGCAGAGAGTCTCTCACACGAGAGAGAGAGAGAGAGTGAGAGAGAGAGAGAGAGTGAGAGAGACAGAGAGAGAGAGAGAGTGAGAGAGACAGAGAGAGAGAGAGAGAGAGTGAGAGAGACAGAGAGAGAGAGAGAGAGAGAGAGACAGACAGAGAAAGAGAGACAGAGACAGAGACAGAGACAGAGAGAGAGACACAGAGAGAGAGAGAGAGACCGAGAGAGAAAGAGAGACACAAAGAGAGAGACAGAGGGAGAGAGAAAGACAGAGAGAGAGAGAGACAGAGAGAGAGACACACAGAGAGACACAGAGAGACACAGAGAGAGAAAGAGACAGAGAGAGACAGAAGAAGAGAGAGAGCGTTAAAAAACAGTGAAAGATGAACTGAAAGAGAAAAGAAAAATAATGGAGAGAAAGAAAGAATGGTCATGAGTGAGAGAGTGCAAAGGGAGGAGGGGAAGAGAAAGAGAGTATAAGAGAAAGAGAATGGAAGGGAGAGGAGAGAAGCAAATGAGGGAGAAAGTATAAAAACAGAACGGAAGAAAAAGAGAGTGGGAGAGAAAGAGGGATATAAAAAAGGGAGAGAGAAGGCAGCAGAGATGGAGTGAAAGAGTGGAAAAAGGGAGAGACTGTGGAACAGAGAGAGGGGAGGTAAAAAGATAGAGAAAGAGAGAGATGAAGAGGGAGGGAGAGGCAGATAAGAAGAGATAGAAAAATACATGAATGGAGAAAGAAAAAGAGTGGCAAAGCGAGAGAAAGAGAGGGAAAGAGGGAGAGAAATATGGAGAGTGAGAGAAAGATAGGGAAAGAGGGAGAGAAATATAGAGAGTGAGGGAGAAAGAGAGGGAAAGAGGGAGATAAATATAGAGAGTGAGGGAGAAAGAGAGGGAAAGAGGGAGAGAAATATGGAGAGTGAGAGAAAGAGAGGGAAAGAGGGAGAGAAATATAGTGAGTGTGGGAGAAAGAGAGGGGAAGAGGGAGAGAAATATAGAGAGTGAGGGAGAAAGAGAGGGAAAGAGGGAGAGAAATATA
The DNA here is from genome assembly GCA_021613375.1 of Megaleporinus macrocephalus. Classification (NCBI taxonomy): domain Eukaryota; kingdom Metazoa; phylum Chordata; class Actinopteri; order Characiformes; family Anostomidae; genus Megaleporinus; species Megaleporinus macrocephalus. The sequence goes on from CM038718.1 coordinate 39,445,831, forward strand.
GAGAGTGAAGGAGAAAGAGAGGGAAAGAGGGAGAGAAATATGGAGAGTGAGAGAAAGAGAGGGAAAGAGGGAGAGAAATATAGAGAGTGAGGGAGAAAGAGAGGGAAAGAGGGAGATAAATATAGAGAGTGAGGGAGAAAGAGAGGGAAAGAGGGAGAGAAATATGGAGAGTGAGAGAAAGAGAGGGAAAGAGGGAGAGAAATATAGTGAGTGTGGGAGAAAGAGAGGGAAAGAGGGAGAGAAATATGGAGAGTGAGAGAAAGAGAGGGAAAGAGGGAGAGAAATATGGAGAGTGAGAGAAAGATAGGGAAAGAGGGAGAGAAATATAGAGAGTGAGGGAGAAAGAGAGGGAAAGAGGGAGATAAATATAGAGAGTGAGGGAGAAAGAGAGGGAAAGAGGGAGAGAAATATGGAGAGTGAGAGAAAGAGAGGGAAAGAGGGAGAGAAATATAGTGAGTGTGGGAGAAAGAGAGGGAAAGAGGGAGAGAAATATGGAGAGTGAGAGAAAGAGAGGGAAAGAGGGAGAGAAATATAGAGAGTGAGGGAGAAAGAGAGGGAAAGAGGGAGAGAAATATAGTGAGTGTGGGAGAAAGAGAGGGAAAGAGGGAGAGAAATATGGAGAGTGAGAGAAAGAGAGGGAAAGAGGGAGAGAAATATGGAGTGTGGGAGAAAGAGAGGGAAAGAGGGAGAGAAATATGGAGAGTGAGAGAAAGAGAGGGAAAGAGGGAGAGAAATATAGAGAGTGAGGGAGAAAGAGAGGAAAGAGGGAGAGAAATATAGTGAGTGTGGGAGAAAGAGAGGGAAAGAGGGAGAGAAATATGGAGAGTGAGAGAAAGAGAGGGAAAGAGGGAGAGAAATATAGAGAGTGAGGGAGAAAGAGAGGGAAAGAGGGAGAGAAATAAAGAAATGAGAGGGGGAGGGAGAGAAAGAGAAAGAAAGACAGATGAATAGAGAGAGAGAAAGGGAGAGACAGGTACAGACAGGTATTCTACATATTTAATGTTCACCTGTACAGCCTCTAATTAAGCTCCTGTAATTGAAGGTTCGTTAACGTACCTGTCTTTACCACGAGTGCTAACTCTGTTGTCCTGTCGTCCATGGCAACCTCCTGCCTCCCTGGACAAGGAGTCCAATCAGAAATCAATGCGGCTGACCGGTCAATGTGTTATCTGCTGTCCCAGAGACGAACACCTGAGCAGATAAGTGCAGGTCACCTTGGAAACCACATAAACAGCAATTACTGCAACTTCACTGCAGAGCTTTATCTATTTATTTATTTATTTATTTATTTATTTATTTATTTATTCAGGATTAAGACCTCCTACTCTCGAACCCTGAAGGACAAGGTCACGGACGGGTCAACACCCTGTCCAGACACCTAGCTGTGCTAGCCTGATTGTTAGTTTAATAGCTAATGAGCTACAGTCGTTTGAGACAGTGGTCTGGGGGGGGCGGGGGGCAGTGTGCTGGGGGACAGTGGACGATAGTCTTGGGGTAATGGTCTTGGGGTGGTGAGCAGAGGGTGATGGACCGGTGGGCTGGGGGGAAGTAGGTGATAAGCTGGGGGACAGTGATTGGTGTGCTGGGGGTCTATGGGCAGGGGGTTGTCTTGGGGAGGTGGGCAGTGGGCGATAGGCAGAGGATGGTGGGCTCGGGGCAGTGGGCAATGAGCTCAGGGACAGTGGATGGTGGGTAGTGTGCTGTGGGCAGTGGACTGGGGGTACCATGGGCT
>CM038718.1:39452562-39457391 GCA_021613375.1 Megaleporinus macrocephalus
ACCCCCACTCACTGTCCACTGTATCAGCTCCAATGACCATACAGGAGCTCCACTCACTGTCCACTGTATCAGCTCCACTGACCATACAGGAGCTCCACTCACTGTCCACTGTATCAGCTCCACTGTCCACTGTATCAGCTACACTGACCACTGTATCAGCTCCACTGACCATACAGGACCTCCACTTACTGACCACTGTATCAGCTCCACTGTCCACTGTATCAGCTCCACTGTCCACTGTGTTGTGCTGGTGTGAGTGGATCAGGTCTGGACACCTGTGGATGTTCTCAGATCTGAAGGTGGAGCTTAATGTTCTCCTCTCTGAATAAGACCAAAACTATTTATCAGATGTTGGACTGTGTTGGTGGGTCTACCAGGTGTTCCAGGTGGTTGTTAGGAGTCTCGGTAGCTTGTAACCTGGAAACTATGAAGTCTGTTCTTCACTGTGCCGAGTGGATTATCTGATATCTGACCACCTCTGCAAGATCTCCTGATCAGTGACCAGCTATTGCTTCCCAGAGATGTGATTATAAATGAGTGTAATGGTCAGTCTGGTTTGAGCACTGAGCAGTTTTAAAGTGGCTCTTATTTTATTATTTTTTTAATTTTTTGATGTAGCTGCCATGACGGCGGCGCTAATGACAGGATTAATTACAGAGAAGAACAGAGGAGCCACCGGAGCTGCTGAGCTTGTAAAGGAATGGCTGAACATGCACCTGTCTTCTCCAGAGATGCTCATTAAAACAAGCTGCTCTGAGACACAGTTCAAGCTCTAAACACACACACACACACACACACACACACACACACACACACACACACACACACACACAGATACAGGCTGCTATGGTGGCTGTGTTTGAGAGCTGAAGGTTCTTCTGGAGCTGTGGAGGACCTCTGGCAGGTTGCTGTATGTTTACCCTGAGCTAAGACAGATGGTAGCGTTTCCACAGTGTCAGCAGTTTCTCTGAAGCTGGGTGTTTAGAGATCTCCTACACACTCTTTGAACTCACTCTCTCTCTTCTACACACACACACACCCACTCACACACACACACACATACACACACACACACACACACACACTCGTCTTATCTGTTTGCTTCCTATACAGGTCAGATGAATGTGTCCAGGTTTACTCCACATCAGTCAATTCAGCTGCAGTCTCCTTCAACCTAATGAGAAACTGTAACTCAGTTTATATACAATACCTACATTTAGAGTTATACATTCAACCTAATGAGAAACTGTAACTCAGTTTATATACAATACCTACATTTAGAGTTATACATTCAACCTAATGAGAAAGTATAATTCAGTTTATATACAATACCTACATTTAGAGTTATACACTCAACCTAATGAGAAACTGTAACTCAGTTTATATACAATACCTACATTTAGAGTTATACATTCAACCTAATGAGAAACTGTAACTCAGTTTATATACAATACCTACATTTAGAGTTATACATTCAACCTAATGAGAAACTGTACTCAGTTTATATACAATACCTACATTTAGAGTTATACATTCAACCTAATGAGAAACTGTAACTCAGTTTATATACAATACCTACATTTAGAGTTATACACTCAACCTAATGAGAAAGTATAATTCAGTTTATATACAATACCTACATTTAGAGTTATACACTCAACCTAATGAGAAACTGTAACTCAGTTTATATACAATACCTACATTTAGAGTTATACACTCAACCTAATGAGAAAGTATAATTCAGTTTATATACAATACCTACATTTAGAGTTATACACTCAACCTAATGAGAAACTGTAACTCAGTTTATATACAATACCTACGTTTAGAGTTATACACTCAAACTAATGAGAAAGTATAATTCAGTTTATATACAATACCTACATTTAGAGTTATACACTCAACCTAATGAGAAACTGTAACTCAGTTTATATACAATACCTACATTTAGAGTTATACATTCAACCTAATGAGAAACTGTAACTCAGTTTATATACAATACCTACATTTAGAGTTATACACTCAACCTAATGAGAAACTGTAACTCAGTTTATATACTATACCTACATTTAGAGTTATACACTCAACCTAATGAGAAACTGTAACTCAGTTTATATACTATACCTACATTTAGAGTTATATATTCAACCTAAAGGGAAACTGTAACCTAACACTTTGACTCTTAATGTGTTTTTTAGTATGTAATGTTGTGAATAGAGCTCGATGTTGTTTCTTCACCTGAACCTGCTGCTTCTCCTCTAACGAGGTTATCTTATCGGAGTTTTGTGAAGGTGAGAGAAGAATTGGCCTCATTGTTAGAGAGAAAATTAGTGTGAGCAGATGGAGAGTCAAACGCAGGCTTTCACTGAGCCTGTAACACTTCACCCCCACAGCCTCTCCAGCCTGCAGCTTCAGAATTAGCTAACTTCAGTCTAGCAGCATGGAGAGAAGTCATTCGCACCCTAACAAGTCAGCAAGATTCAAAAAGTTCACAGATTAAACCGTCCTTTAGTGAAAAGAAGTGTAATAAGAAACAGATTTGGTATCCATTAATAATAGTATCACTTCATTCAACGTCATTTATTCCAGGCAGAGGCAGTGTGTGAGGAACAGAGTGGAGGAGATGTAGACAGTGTGTGAGGAACAGAGTGGAGGAGATGTAGACAGTGTGTGGAGAACAGAGTGGAGGAGATGTAGACAGTGTGTGAGGAACAGAGTGGAGGAGATGTAGACAGTGTGTGGAGAACAGAGTGGAGGAGATGTAGACAGTGTGTGAGGAACAGAGTGGAGGAGATGGCGGCAGTGTGTGAGGAACAGAGTGGAGGAGATGTAGACAGTGTGTGAAGAACATAGTGGAGGAGATGTAGACAGTGTGTGAGGAACAGAGTGGAGGAGATGTAGACAGTGTGTGGAGAACAGAGTGGAGGAGATGTAGACAGTGTGTGGAGAACAGAGTGGAGGAGATGTAGACAGTGTGTGGAGAACAGAGTGGAGGAGATGTAGACAGTGTGTGGAGAACAGAGTGGAGGAGATGTAGACAGTGTGTGGAGAACAGAGTGGAGGAGATGTAGACAGTGTGTGGAGAACAGAGTGGAGGAGATGTAGACAGTGTGTGGAGAACAGAGTGGAGGAGATGTAGACAGTGTGTGGAGAACAGAGTGGAGGAGATGTAGACAGTGTGTGGAGAACAGAGTGGAGGGGATGTAGACAGTGTGTGAAGAACAGAGTGGAGGAGATGTAGACAGTGTGTGGAGAACAGAGTGGAGGAGATGTAGACAGTGTGTGGAGAACAGAGTGGAGGAGATGTAGACAGTGTGTGAAGAACAGAGTGGAGGAGATGTAGACAGTGTGTGGAGAACAGAGTGGAGGAGATGTAGACAGTGTGTGGAGAACAGAGTGGAGGAGATGGAGACAGTGTGTGGAGAACAGAGTGGAGGAGATGGAGACAGTGTGTGGAGAACAGAGTGGAGGAGATGGAGACAGTGTGTGAAGAACAGAGTGGAGGAGATGTAGACAATGTGTGGAGAACAGAGTGAAGGAGATGTAGACAGTGTGTGGAGAACAGAGTGGAGGAGATGTAGACAGTGTGTGGAGAGCAGAGTGGAGGAGATGGAGGCAGTGTGTGGAGAACAGAGTGGAGGAGATGGAGGCAGTGTGTGGAGAACAGAGTGGAGGAGATGGAGGCAGTGTGTGGAGAACAGAGTGGAGGAGATGGAGGCAGTGTGTGGAGAACAGAGTGGAGGGGATGTAGACAGTGTGTGGAGAACAGAGTGGAGGAGATGTAGACAGTGTGTGGAGAACAGAGTGGAGGAGATGTAGACAGTGTGTGGAGAACAGAGTGGAGGAGATGTAGACAGTGTGTGGAGAACAGAGTGGAGGAGATGTAGACAGTGTGTGGAGAACAGAGTGGAGGAGATGTAGACAGTGTGTGGAGAACAGAGTGGGGATGTAGACAGTGTGTGGAGAACAGAGTGGAGGAGATGTAGACAGGTGTGTGAGAACAGAGTGGAGGAGATGAGACAGTGTGTGGAGAACAGAGTGGAGGAGATGGAGACAGTGTGTGAAGAACAGAGTGGAGGAGATGTAGAAGTGTGTGGAGAACAGAGTGGAGGAGATGTAGACAGTGTGTGGAGAACAGAGTGGAGGAGATGAGACAGTGTGTGGAGAACAGAGTGGAGGAGATGGAGACAGTGTGTGGAGAACAGAGTGGAGGAGATGGAGCAGTGTGTGGAGAACAGAGTGGAGGAGATGTAGGCAGTGTGTGGAGAACAGAGTGAGGAGATGGAGGCAGTGTGTGGAGAACAGAGTGGAGGAGATGTGGGACAGTGTGTGGAGAACAGAGTGGAGGGGGATGTTAGAGTAGCCAGTGTGTGGAGAACAGAGTGGAGGAGATGGAGACAGTGTGTGGAGAACAGAGTGGAGGAGATGGAGACAGTGTGTGGAGAACAGAGTGGAGGAGATGTAGACAGTGTGTGGAGAACAGAGTGGAGTAGATTTAGACAGTGTGTGAGAACAGAGTGGAGGAGATGTAGACAGTGTGTGGAGAACAGAGTGGAGGAGATGTAGACAGTGTGTGGAGAACAGAGTGGAGGAGATGTAGACAGTGTGTGGAGAACAGAGTGGAGGAGGTGGAGGCAGTGTGTGGAGAACAGAGTGGAGGAGGATGGAGCAGTTGTGTGAAGAAACAGAGTGGAGGAGATGTAGGCCAGTGTGTGAGGAAACAGAGTGGAGGACGTGGAGGCAGTGTATGGAGAACAGAGTGGAGGAGATGGAGCTAGTGTGTGGAGAACAGAGTGGAGGAGATGGAGGCAGTGTGTGTGAAGAACAGA
>CM038718.1:39458391-39498391 GCA_021613375.1 Megaleporinus macrocephalus
ACTACTACACACTTACTACCACTACACTAACGCCAACCACCCCAACGTACTAACCACCTACACCACCGTACTAACCACTACACCACCATACTAACCACTACACCACCATACTGACCACTACACCACCATACTAACCACTACACCACCATACTGACCACTACACCACCGTACTGACCACTACACCACCATACTAACCACTACACCACCATACTAACCACTACACCACCATACTGACCACTACACCACCGTACTAACCACTAAACCACCATATTAACCACTACACCACCCCACCGTACTAACCACTAAATCACCATATTAACCACTACACCACCATACTAACCATTACACCACCATACTAACCACTACACCACCATACTAACCTTTACACCACCATACTAACCACTACACCACCGTACTAACCACTACACCACCGTACTAACCCACTACACCACCTTACTAACCACTACACCACCATACTGACCACTACACCACCATACTGACCACTACACCACAATACTAACCACTACACCACCATACTAACCACTACACAACCATACTAACCACTACACCACCGTACTAACCACTACACCACCGTACTAACCACTACACCACCATACTAACCACTACACCCCCGTACTAACCACTACACCACCATACTATCCACTACACCACCATACTAACCACTACACCACAGTACTAACCACTACACCACCATAATAACCACTACACCACCATACTAACCACTACACCACCATACTAACCACTACACCAACATACTAACCACTACACCACAGTACTAACCACTACACCACCATACTAACCACTACACCACGCTAATAACCACTACATCACCGTACTAAGCACTACACCACCATACTAACCACTACACCACCGTACTAACCACTACACTACCGTACTGACCACTACACCACCATACTAACCACTACACCACTATACTAACCACTACACCACCATACTAACCACTACACCACCATACTGACCACTACACCACCATACTGACCACTACACCACCGTACTAACCACTACACCACCATACTAACCTCTACACCACCATACTGAACACTACACCACCATACTGACCACTACACCACCGTACTGACCACTACACCACCATACTAACCTCTACACCACCATACTAACCACTACACCACCATACTGACCACTACACCACCGAACTAACTACTACACCACCGTACTAACCACTACACCACCGTACTAACCACTACACCACCGTACTAACCACGACACCACCGTACTGACCACTACACCACCGTACTAACCACTACACCACCGTACTAATCACTACACCACCCTACTAACCACTACACCACCATACTAACCACTACACCACCGTACTAACCACTACACCAACGTACTAACCACTACACCACCGTACTAACCACTACACCACCATACTAACCACTACACCACCATACTGACCACTACACCACCATACTAACCACTACACCACCATACTGACCACTACACCACCGTACTGACCACTACACCACCATACTAACCACTACACCACCATACTAACCACTACACCACCATACTGACCACTACACCACCGTACTAACCACTAAACCACCATATTAACCACTACACCACCCCACCGTACTAACCACTAAATCACCATATTAACCACTACACCACCATACTAACCATTACACCACCATACTAACCACTACACCACCATACTAACCTTTACACCACCATACTAACCACTACACCACCGTACTAACCACTACACCACCGTACTAACCACTACACCACCTTACTAACCACTACACCACCATACTGACCACTACACCACCATACTGACCACTACACCACAATACTAACCACTACACCACCATACTAACCACTACACCACCATACTAACCACTACACCACCGTACTAACCACTACACCACCGTACTAACCACTACACCACCATACTAACCACTACACCACCGTACTAACCACTACACCACCGTACTAACCACTACACCACCGTACTAACCACTACACCACCATACTAACCACTACACCACCGTACTAACCACTACACCACCATACTAACCACTACACCACCGCGCGGCCTTGGAGATTTTATGTTATATGTTTACTGGATCACCATATATAAATATGCAAGTATATTGTATCTCGCTTTTTTAAAGGACTAGAGCTGTCGTCTCTGACCAGTGAAGTAGGAGTGTCTAATAGAGTGGACAGTGAGTGGACACAGTGTTTAAACACTCCAGTATCACTGCTGTGTCTGATCCACTCACACCAGCACAACACACACTAACACACCACCACCACGTCAGTGTCACTTCAGTGCTGAGAATGACCCACTTCCCTAATAGTATCTGCTCTGTGGTGGTCCTGTGGGGGTCCTGATCATTAAAGAACAGAGTAATAAAGTATACAGAGAATCAGATGAAGTACAGTATATATATATATATATATATATACAACTCTCTTTTCTAAACCTCCATCATGCTGGTGTAGCAGACGTGTGAGAGTCTGTGCTTTATTGGTCTGCAGCTGCTGTTGCGTGACGCTCCTCTCTCTCTCGACAGTGTAAACACGCTCAGGTCCGTCACCTAAATCACCCGCCGTGTAAAGCAATTATCGTCCAGCGGCCGTAAATAAGCTCCCCCCAGAGTCGCGCTGCAGGAAAAAAAACCCCAGATATTCCTCCTCTTCACTCGCAAGCGGCCTCCATTTGATCCATGCTGAGGCGCAGGAGCAGGAGGAACAACCAGCAGTGCTTCTGACACCCATACTGCTGTGAAGCCTCATACCTGTTACCAAACTGAAACTAGCAGCTCTCTGTGTGATCATCAGCAATCAGTTTTTTCACACATACCTCGGCCTTTCTGGGAGACTCCTGCTCAGACAACCAATCACAGGCTAACCTACTACAGGATAACCAATCACAGGCTAACCTACTACAGGATAACCAATCACAGGCTAACATACTACAGGATAACCAATCACAGGTTAACCTATTACAGGATAACCAATCACAGGTTAACCTACTACAGGATAACCAATCACAGGCTAACCTACCACAGGATAACCAATCACAGGCTAACATACTACAGGATAACCAATCACAGGTTAACCTATTACAGGATAACCAATCACAGGCTAACCTACTACAGGATAACCAATCACAGGCTAACCTACTACAGGATAACCAATCACAGGCTAACATACTACAGGATAACCAATCACAGGTTAACCTATTACAGGATAACCAATCACAGGCTAACCTACTACAGGATAACCAATCACAGGTTAACCTATTACAGGATAACCAATCACAGGCTAACCTACTACAGGATAACCAATCACAGGCTAACCTACTACAGGATAACCAATCACAGGCTAACATACTACAGGACACCCAATCACAGGCTAACCTACTACAGGATAACCAATCACAGGTTAACCTATTACAGGATAACCAATCACAGGTTAACCTACTACAGGATAACCAATCACAGGCTAACATATTACAGGAAAACCAATCGCAGGCTAACCTACTACAGGATAACCAATCACAGGCTAACCTACTACAGGATAACCAATCATAGGTTAACCTATTACAGGATAACCAATCATAGGTTAACCTACTACAGGATAACCAATCACAGGTTAACCTACTACAGGATAACCAATCATAGGTTAACCTATTACAGGATAACCAATCATAGGTTAACCTACTACAGGATAACCAATCACAGGTTAACCTATTACAGGATAACCAATCACAGGTTAACCTACTACAGGATAACCAATCACAGGCTAACCTACTACAGGATAACCAATCACAGGCTAACCTACTATAGGATAACCAATCACAGGCTAACATATTACAGGACGTGTTGGTGTGTTAGTATGTGTTGTGCTGGTGTGAGTGGATCAGACACAGCAGTGCTGCTGCTGGAGTGTTTAAACACCTCAGTGTCACTACTGGACTGAGAATCGTCCACCAACCAAAACTATCCAGACAGCAGTGTCCTGTGGACGGCGTCCTGTGTCCACTGATGAAGAACTAGAGGAACACAAACTGTGCAGCAGCAGATGAGCTACTGTCTCTGACTTTACATCTACAAGGTGGACCAGCAAGTAGTAGGAGTGTCTAATAGAGTGGACAGTGAGTGGACACAGTGTTTACACACTCCAGCAGCAGCACTGCTGGGTCTGATCCATAAAGTATTATATTGTCTATATAGTGTATACTCTCTCTCTCTCTCTCTCTCTCTCTCTCTCTCTCTCTCTCTCATTACCTCCACTCTTTCTGCTCTGTTGAACTCTCTGGAACTCCTCAAGCTTCCTCTCTAAGATGCAGGACTGTGTACGGGGGGTTGATTATAGTGGCCCTGAGGGGTCGAGACCCCCCTAAAATACTGCTCCCCCCACCCCCCCCCTCTGACACATGTGGCCGTGCGGAGCGGCTCCTTTTTATTGCCTTTTATGAGACACTTAAGCGGCGAGTGCTCGAGCGCTATGAAATATTTACTGTGGCTCGTTAAGAGAAATGCTTTCAGCGCCGAGCGTGACGAGTACAGCGTGAACACGTGAATTATACACCAGCGACATGTTTCCCGGCAACAAAGCTCTCGCGGATAACAACGTGGGACAGCCAGTGATGTTCAAGGATGCTTCTTATGGACAACTGACTCCAGAGATACCTGGTACGGCTGTGGGGGGCCAGCAGACCCCTTTACATCAGACGTCCAGCCTTTCAATTCTGGTTCAGACTGTAAACACGGCAGCTCTGAATATGATAAAGTTCCTCCTCGTCTTCTCCACAAACGGGAGTCTAATTATTCCTCTGCGCTGAAACAGAGCTGATTAGTCTGACAACTTCACGAACGCTGCTCTGAATAAACACGCTACGAACCCCAGCGCGGCGCCGCGGAGACGAGAGAGCTCCTATTGAGCTTCATGATATGTATCCATACACAGTAGATGAAACACTGCAGGGTATGTGCATACATGTATCTATAGCTGCAGTGATTTGATTTTTATGATTTGTAAATATCATAAAAGCAGAGTTCAGATTTACATGACGGCCTATAAAATTTCAAATAAAGGGGCAAAAAACCCACATAATAAATAAAAAACAAATAAAATAAAACTAAATTTAATTTAAACTACAATTAAAAATAAAATAACCCCAAAAATGATGCAATAGTTCATATGTGGCGTTTTGTCTGACTGCTTCTACCTCCATACAATTTGTTAGTGATCTAGATAACCTAAATACACTTTGTTAGTGATCTAGATAACCTAAATACACTTTGTTAGTGATCTAGATAACCTAAATACACTGTGTTAGTGATCTAGATAACCTAAATACACTTTGTTAGTGATCTAGATAACCTAAATACACTGTGTTAGTGATCTAGATAACCTAAATACACTGTGTTAGTGATCTAGATAACCTAAATACACTTTTTTAGTGATCTAGATAACCTAAATACACTGTGTTAGTGATCTAGATAACCTAAATACACTTTGTTAGTGATCTAGATAACCTAAATACACTGTGTTAGTGATCTAAATAACCTAAATACACTTTGTTAGTGATCTAGATAACCTAAATACACTGTGTTAGTGATCTAGATAACCTAAATACACTTTGTTAGTGATCTAGATAACCTAAATACACTGTGTTAGTGATCTAGATAACCTAAATACACTTTGTTAGTGATCTAGATAACCTAAATACACTGTGTTAGTGATCTAGATAACCTAAATACACTTTGCTAGTGATCTAGATAACCTAAATACACTGTGTTAGTGATCTAGATAACCTAAATACACTTTGTTAGTGATCTAGATAACCTAAATACACTGTGTTAGTGATCTAAATAACCTAAATACACTTTGTTAGTGATCTAGATAAACTAAATACACTGTGTTAATAATTTAAATAACCTAAATACACTGTGTTAGTGATCGAGATAACCTAAATACACTTTGTTAGTGATCTAGATAACCTAAATACACTTTGTTAGTGATTAAGATAACCTAATTACACTTTGTTAGTGATCTAGATAACCGAAATACACTGTGTTAGTGATCTAGATAAACTAAATACATTTTGTTAGTGATCTAGATAACCTAAATACGCTTTGTTAGTGATCTAGATAACCTAAATACACTTTGTTAGTGATTAAGATAACCTAAATACACTGTGTTAGTGATCTAGATAACCTAAATACACTTCGTTAGTGATCTAGAAAACCTAAATACACTTTGCTAGTGATCTAGATAACCTAAATACACTTTGTTAGTGATTAAGATAACCGAAATACACTGTGTTAGTGATCTAAATAACCTAAATACACTGTGTTAGTGATCTAAATAACCTAAATACACTTTGTTAGTGATCTAGATAACCGAAATACACTGTGTTAGTGATCTAGATAAACTAAATACATTTTGTTAGTGATCTAGATAACCTAAATACACTTTGTTAGTGATCTAGATAACCTAAATACACTTTGTTAGTGATTAAGATAACCTAAATACACTGTGTTAGTGATCTAGATAACCTAAATACACTTTGTTAGTGATCTAGAAAACCTAAATACACTTTGCTAGTGATCTAGATAACCTAAATACATTTTGTTAGTGATCTAGATAACCTAAATACACTTTGTTAGTGATGTAGATAACCAAAATACACTGTGTTAGTGATCTAGATAACCAAAATACACTGTGTTTAATAATTTAGCTAATATAAATATGCTTTGGTAGCGCTCTAGCTAACCTAAATACACTTTGTTAGTGATCTAGATAACCAAAATACACTGTGTTAGTGATCTAGATAACCAAAATACACTGTGTTTAATAATTTAGCTAATATAAATATGCTTTGGTAGCGATCTAGCTAACCAAAATACACTTTGTTAGTGATCTAGATAACCGAAATACACTTGGTTATTGATCTATCTAACCTAAATAAACCTTATTATTGATTTAGCTAAACTAAAGACTACATTGTATGTGTAACGTAAATATGATTTTGTTAGTGTTCTAGCTAAACTATATATGATTTTTTAGTGTTCTAGCTAACCTAAATTCACTTTTTTAGTGACATAGCTAACCTAGACACCACTTTGTTAGCAATATAGCTAACCTAAATACACTTTCTTAGTGATTAAGTTTATCTAAAGACCACTTTGTTTGCATTCTAGATAACTTAAATATTATTTTGTTTGTGTTCTAGCTAACCTAAATACACTTTTTATTGATTTAGCTAACCTGTCAAGGATCTAGCTAATTAAAATGCCACTTTATCAACACAGCAAACATGAACTGTGTTAGTGTTCTAGCTAACCTAAATACACTTTGTTAACTAGCTGGCTAAATAGCCAGATAATTATAATAAATACCACTATGTTAGGGATCTAGATAACCTATGTACCACTTGCCTGGCCAACTAGTTAACATAAACACCACTTCTAGTGACCAAGCTAACCTGAGTGCCTCTGTTAGGTAGCTAACCTACCTGAAATACTTGAGATAATAAAAATCTATATTTTAAAATCATAACATCATTAAATAATTAATTTTTAAAAGATTTCTAATTAGTCTCCAGTCTGAAGATAACCCTGGTTTGCTATACAGTTTAAACATATGCAAGTATGTAATAAACGATATAGTTTTAAGTATAATTATATAGTTATATAGTTATTATGATATGTTATAAGAACATGATTAATGATATATGGACTTTCGTGTGTGCTTCGGCAGGTTAGAGTCAGCTCCTCTATTGTTCTCTGTTGGTTTTAATATGAAAGTACTGGTTTCATTATCACGAATATGAACTACGACTTCTGCTTCTTACGACACGTTCTCGAGGTTCTGCTGCAGAGCGGGTTTCTGAATAATGTAGGTGAAACGAGTTAACGGCAGGAAGGAACGTGCAGCCAGTTGGAGGGGTTTAAATACAATTATTTAGAGAACAAAAGAACCGCCTTGTATTTAATGTTCAAAAATCAATGCAATGATGGAGCTTTGGGCTATTTACTTTTGAACAAATCTTTTAGCGGAGAGCGTTCGGATTAAACGAAGTGGTGGAGCATCCATAATTTATTCGGGAATCTTTTTATGGAACGCGGCCTCTGAGAGTCATCACTTCCACCCACATTAACCCAGTAATAAAGAAAAAAAGTGGTAATATATAGGTATTAAAAGTTTAACTAATATTAATAGCCCCAATTAAAGGCCCGGCGACTGAGTTATGCTTCATTCTGGAGAAGTTTTTAGTTCCACAAAACCTCTTTCTCTCCGTCTCCCTCGCTGCATTGTCTTTCTGTTGACTCTCTGTGTGCTCAGTCTGTTAACATGTTCGTATATATCATCGCTGTGTAAAGAAAAAATTTCATTTCATTCCATTTCATTTTTTTCCCCAATTTTTAGTTTCCTGCATCATTTAAACACGAACACTGCTGTTTACACGGTGTGGAGATGTTAAGATGAATAGACCAATAGAAATGCTCCAAAACAGCTTGAAAAACATTCTGGTTCCATTGACTTACATTGAAAGTGAAGTAGATCTATAAACTCTTCTCACATCATGACAACACCATTTCACTACCAATAGACAATAGTATGGTGGTGTAGTGGTTAGTATGGTGGTGTAGTGGTTAGTATGGTGGTGTAGTGGTTAGTATGGTGGTGTAGTGGTTAGTATGGTGGTGTAGTGGTTAGTACGGTGGTGTAGTGGTTAGTATGGTGGTGTAGTGGTTAGTATGGTGGTGTAGTGGTTAGTATGGTGGTGTAGTGGTTATTATGGTGGTGTAGTGGTTAGTATGGTGGTGTAGTGGTCAGTATGGTGGTGTAGTGGTTAGTACGGTGGTGTAGTGGTCAGTATGGTGGTGTAGTGGTTAGTACGGTGGTGTAGTGGTTAGTACGGTGGTGTAGTGGTTAGTATGGTGGTGTAGTGGTTAGTATGGTGGTGTAGTGGTTAGTATGGTGGTATAGTGGTTAGTATGGTGGTGTAGTGGTTAGTACGGTGGTGTAGTGGTTAGTATGGTGGTGTAGTGGTTAGTACGGTGGTGTAGTGGTCAGTACGGTGGTGTAGTGGTTAGTATGGTGGTGTAGTGGTTAGTATGGTAGTGTAGTGGTCAGTATGGTGGTGTAGTGGTTAGTATGGTGGTGTAGTGGTTAGTACGGTGGTGTAGTGGTTAGTATGGTGGTGTAGTGGTTAGTATGGTGGTGTAGTGGTTAGTACGGTGGTGTAGTGGTTAGTACGGTGGTGTAGTGGTTAGTATGGTGGTGTAGTGGTTAGTACGGTGGTGTAGTGGTTAGTACGGTGGTGTAGTGGTTAGTATGGTGGTGTAGTGGTTAGTATGGTGGTGTAGTGGTTAGTACGGTGGTGTAGTGGTTAGTACGGTGGTGTAGTGGTTAGTATGGTGGTGTAGTGGTTAGTATGGAAGTGTAGTGGTTAGTATGGTGGTGTAGAACATCTACCACATCAGGGTCACCAGGAGGGCCCACAACATAATCAGGGACAGTACACACCCCCAGCACACACTCTTCACACGTTTACCTTCAGGCAGACGTTACAGGAGTGTGAAGTCCAGGACCACAAGACTGACAAACAGTTTCTACTCACAGGCCATCAGGCTTGTGAACACCTCACGCACTACCTCTCCAACCTCTCCTTTCTGAACTGGTTTTAACTGGTCTGATTTAAACTGCACCTTACACTCACTGTACTGTCAGAATACTGTTTACATTCACTGTACTGTCAGAATACTGTTCACACTCACTACTCACACAAACATTATTGTTTACATTCGTTACTTGCAACTTGCACTTTATGGCTGCTGCTCTTCATACTTGCACATAAAAGCACACATAACTTTTATTTTTTATTCTTTAACTATAAAAATATTTTTATCTACTTCAACTTATATTGTTATACTTTGTATATTTTGTATATATATTTTTTATTTCTTTTATTTGTTATCTTATCTATTGGTGAATGGAGGAGCAGCAAAGTAAGAATTTCATTGTACAGTGTAACTGTCTGTTCTGCTGTACATATGACAATAAAACTCTTGAATCTCTTGAATCTAGTGGTTAGTATGGAGGTGTAGTGGTTAGTATGGTGGTGTAGTGGTTAGTACGGTGGTGTAGTGGTTAGTATGGTGGTGTAGTGGTTAGTATGGTGGTGTAGTGGTTAGTATGGTGGTGTAGTGGTTAGTACGGTGGTGTAGTGGTTAGTATGGTGGTATAGTGGTTAGTATGGTGGTGTAGTGGTTAGTACGGTGGTGTAGTGGTTAGTACGGTGGTGTAGTGGTTAGTATGGTGGTGTAGTGGTTAGTACGGTGGTGTAGTGGTTAGTACGGTGGTGTAGTGGTTAGTACGGTGGTGTAGTGGTTAGTATGGTGGTGTAGTGGTTAGTATGGAAGTGTAGTGGTTAGTATGGTGGTGTAGTGGTTAGTATGGAGGTGTAGTGGTTAGTATGGTGGTGTAGTGGTTAGTATGGTGGTGTAGTGGTTAGTATGGTGGTGTAGTGGTTAGTATGGAAGTGTAGTGGTTAGTATGGTGGTGTAGTGGTTAGTATGGTGGTGTAGTGGTTAGTATGGAGGTGTAGTGGTTAGTATGGTGGTGTAGTGGTTAGTATGGAGGTGTAGTGGTTAGTATGGTGGTGTAGTGGTTAGTATGGTGGTGTAGTGGTTAGTATGGAGGTGTAGTGGTTAGTATGGTGGTGTAGTGGTTAGTATGGTGGTGTAGTGGTTAGTATGGTGGTGTAGTGGTTAGTATGGAAGTGTAGTGGTTAGTATGGTGGTGTAGTGGTTAGTATGGTGGTGTAGTGGTTAGTATGGTGGTGTAGTGGTTAGTATGGAAGTGTAGTGGTTAGTATGGTGGTGTAGTGGTTAGTATGGTGGTGTAGTGGTTAGTATGGTGGTGTAGTGGTTAGTATGGAGGTGTAGTGGTTAGTATGGTGGTGTAGTGGTTAGTAATTGAAAATAATAGAAGCTGTAATGAAGGTAAAGAGTGACACACTAAACACACAAACACCTGATATTATATTTAGAGCTGAAGCTTCATAATCATAATAAATGTATAAATAACTTTAACTATCATTAATAATTGCTGCTAATGATATTTATTAAACTGGAACTAAAGATAAAACCTTCTCCAGCGGGTTGCTTGCTTGTTTTTTGCTTCCCAAAGTGCTACGTAAGCATCTTCACGGCTCTGCTCATCTGCCTCTAGGAAGCGTCCAGAGAAGTGTAGAGGAGGCGGACGGATATAAAAAAAAAACCTCCTTCATTTTGGCGTTAGCTTTGCTCGTGGTGACAGTTGCCACGGCTCAGTGAATTCCCTCGATCCCCGAACCGAGCGAGAGTGCCTTCTGACGGCTGAGCTCCAGGGAAAGATCTCCCTTCTGTCCGTTAATCTGCAGTCTCTCATCTCTCCAGCATCTAATCCTCAAGATAAATGAACAATTACTGTACATTCCACCCACCCACGCCCACCAACCTGTTCCCATTAACCTCACAACTTAATAAAAGTGTCAAACTCATCCAAACTATCGCCTGTTTTCAGCCAGCTTGATGAGGAGCCACCTGAGATGGTTTTCCTGGAAGGGCTGGAGAAGTTTAAGTACCACACAAGTCCACAGGGGCAGTGGCAATACAATCAGAAAGATAATCCCAAAATAGCACCATGGACCAATCCCAAAACTGGCGAATGGCAAAATGGCCCAAACCCAAAATGGCATAGTATAATAATCTCAAAATGGTAAATGGTAAAATGGGCCAATCCCAAAATGTGAAAACAAGATAATCCCAAAATGATAAATGGTAAAATGGGCCAATCCCAAATTGGCAAAATAAAATAATCCCAAAATTATAAATGGCAAAATGGGCCAATCCCAAAATGTGAAAACAAGATAATCCCAAAATGATGAATAGTAAAATGGGCCAATCCCAAAATGCCACTGGCAAAATGGGCCAATTCTACAATCCCAAAATGATAAATGGTAAAATGGGCCAATCCCAAAATAGCAAAATAAAATAATCCCAAAATGATAAATGGTAAAATGGGCTAATCCCAAAATAGCAAAATAAGATAATCCCAAAATGACAAATGGTAAAATGGGCCAAAATGATAAATATTAAACTAAAATAAAATATTCTTGAACTCAGCATTAACCGCTGTAAGGCACCGCCAGCCTGGTCTGTGTTTAATGTGAGAAACTCTCTAAAGGGTTTAAAAGTGGACTCTGACCAAAAACCCTCAGTAAACCATGAGTTTCGCCCATTTCTCTGCCCAGCGTGTTTATAAACATATAAAACAATAAAGTTGAAGAGATCACTGATAAGAAAGATGAAATATCTCGTTAAGTATCTCGTCCATCAATCACTGCCTTCTGTTTTAAAAGATTAGACACAAAATCCAATTAATAGCTACTGAGAAAACAGGACTTAACAACCACCTGGAAGACCTGCTAGACCCCCATCACACACACAGCAACTAAGAATGTGAGAAGACACCTCAACACTGTGGGGTCTGAAAGGATGTGTAGCTGTTCAAGAGGCTCCTCACTGAGAACAGAGACAGAACCAAGGACACTGGTAGACCCGTTTACATGCCTGATTGGTATATAAGACTATATAGTGCCATAGAGGGTTCTTCTATTGAAGGCCATGTTGACATCATAACAATAGCAGAACCCTTTTTGGTGCTATACAGAACCATAGACATCACGTTCTCCATGCAGAGAACCATTTAGGCATGCAAAGTTCTCCACAAAACCACAATCTTTACTGAAGAACATGCTGTGGCCAGAGTTCTGACCGCCAGCAGGTGAAGCCGAACGCCGGATAAGCCGAGAGGACTCTGCGCTCTTTTCTTCTGAAGGTGTATCAGAGGAGGAGAGGAAGTCTCCCGTGGCTTTATTCCTGAAGTTCATCCCCAGAAGATCCCCCTCTGAGACTCTCTCACAGCCAGAGATCCAGGATACACAGCGAAAGTCTCGTCTGGCACCCGGATCCGTCTCGCTTTGACGTCCTTCGACTTGGGGAGCCTCTGAAATAACCTCCTCAGCGTTTCCACGCCGCGTGTGATCCGCCTACTCTCTTTCTTCCCTTTTTTCTCCGCTCATCCCTTCATCTTCTCTCGCCTTTATCTGTCTTTTCTTCCCCTCAAAGCGAGGTTAGGATGCCTCGGCTAAGCGCTTCGCGATTAGCTTGTTTTCACATATGGCTGGTTTTGTCATTAATATTAATTAGATTGTGTTTTTTTCTCTTCTTTTCTTTTCATTTTTTTTGTTTCCTTCTATTTATTTCTAAGGCAAGACCGCATCCCCCGTTATCAGGGCTAGATACACGTACACACACCTAACGCGAGTTTGTAATCTGGGCGCGTTAGGATGTACGCATAATTATGCATAAATTATCCCACGAGTTTATCACACAGATGATTTGTATAGCATAGATCAGGAGCTGCATATTCAATCAGAGGCATCAAGACTAGGGCTGTGTATTGGCAAGAGCCTGACGATATAATAAATATTGTAATATGGCGCTCACAATATAATATACTGCGATATACTTTAAACAAAATTATATATCGTGATTTTTCAAATCCTACTCTTAAAACACACCACTATATAAACAGGTTTACCAACACTTACAATAGCATTGCGCCCTTGGGCTGTTTGTTAATGTTGGAGTGGAGCTGAAAATGGAGTACAACACTGACATCTAGTGGTCAGAGGTATAAACACAAAACAATGATTTACTGTCAGCCAGGAATCTGTGTATAGATACTGTGTTGTTAAGAATTGATACAGTATCACTAAACATAATATTCCGATATTCGATATTTTCAATATTTTCTTACAGCCCTAATCAAGACTAAACACAAACAGCGATACAGCGATATATGGAGGTGTTTGGGACTCAGTCTGGGTTTGATGTATGTATGTACTATGTAGGGATATGGAGGTGTTTGGGACTCAGTCTGGGTTTGATGTATGTATGTACTATGTAGGGATATGGAGGTGTTTGGGACTCAGTCTGGGTTTGATGTATGTATGTACTATGTAGGGCTATGGAGGTGTTTGGGACTCAGTCTGGGTTTGATGTATGTATGTACTATGTAGGGCTATGGAGCTGTAAACATCCCGAAGTCTTTTAGAAGTGACACCACATCATACCCACCCGCTCGTGATCCATCGCTCGACTCAAAGCCGCCGAACAGAAAACAACAAAGGTCGCCTCAAACTAGCTCACTTCATAAAGTCCTTATTAATTTCTCTCTGAAAGTCACTTTGGAGCGGCGCCTTCGTCCCAGCGTCTCCCGCGGGAACGTTTACAATGGGATTCTTTCCCTCCAACAGATGCTGCGTCTCCTGAGCTTTGGGTCGGGGAGGAAGTGTGTCGATTCCTTTCGCTCAGGTGGGAATAGAAAAAACCCAGCTGGGCGCTAAGCTATCACAAACACAGCGCACATACACTCCTCAGCGCTCTCCCAGACAGGCCTGTCAGCCTGGGGGATGAAGGGAAGAGAGAGAGAGAGAGAGAGAGAGTTAGAGAGTTGGAGTCAGAGGGAGAGAGAGAGAGAGAGAGTCAGCTAAGACATCAGAGAGAGTTAGCCGGGCTGGAAGAAGACATTCATGGGCTCCTTTTCAAACCTTCAGGACTTTTGCTATCTATTCTATCTACTCAGCAAACAAAACCCGACGCCCCGGCAGACTCGGCGCTCGCGACGAGAGGAAGATCAGTCATTTAGTCGTTTAGCAGCGGCCGTCAGTCTAATTGCCTCGCCGCTGTCACGCTTAGCATCAGTGCTATGCTAATGCTAGTCAATCACCTGCGTCCCGTAGCGCTGCTTCCGCGCTAATGAGTGTTTTGCCCACCGACTCTCCCGCTCTGGCACACAAATAGAGGATGATGCCTGCTTCTTGGCGTGCACTGCTCCGACCCCTCCCTTATCCGGCTCGTCTGCCGCCTTAATGGCCAAAACTGTGTTTACTTTACTCGGGGAAGTGGAGCTCGCGTGAATTATTGATGGCCGAAGGCTGATCTCTGGCAGGAATTAGCCCGCAATAATCCTTCGGAGCCTCTGCGTCTCTTGTGGCTCAGCCTGAACGTGAGAAGATGCCGCTGAAAGGTTAACAGTTCACCTGCTGGCTCTCCCTGCGTTTATGTTTATGGGGCCGCGGAGGCTTCTGTTTTGGGCTGGGTTTAGAAATCCAGTAATTAACTCTTAGAAGTGAAGAGTCAGCGCTGGACGCTATTCTATAATTACATACTTTCTCACCCAGTACGCTCTGCTCTGCAGTCAGTAACACATACGCTCTGTGTTTAAAGTAATGAAACAGAACGAATGGAAGTGTTTCAGGATGTATAAGTCATACAGACAGCAGGGGCTGCACAGACTAGGTGACTGGATGCTTTAAGCTGGATTCCTGAGAAATCAGATCAGAATAAGGTCCTGAAAAAAGATTCTGAAATCTGATAAAAGGAGATGGATTTCAGATCAGTAATTAGATTACTTAACATATATATACTCTTAATCTGATTTCTTTGAAATTTCTCAGCATATATATATATATACTATCTATTCTATTCTATATATACTCTTACTCTGATTTCTTTCAGATCTCTCAGTGTATATATAGTCTTACTTTGATTTCTTTCAGATCTCTCAGTGTATATATACTCTTACTCTGATTTATTTCAGATCTCTCAGTGTATATATACTCTTACTCTGATTTATTTCAGATCTCTCAGTGTATATATAGTCTTACTCTGATTTATTTCAGATCTCTCAGTGTATATATACTCTTACTCTGATTTATTTCAGATCTCTCAGTGTATATATACTCTTACTCTGATTTATTTCAGATCTCTCAGTGTATATACACCCTACAGGTGTACACACCCTAAGAAACCTGATTACTGAGCTAAAGTCATAATCAGATTTCTGGAACTCCATCTGATGTTAGGAATCAGGATATGCTGTTCACACAGTCACTTGAAAAATCAGATAACTGCAGAAATCTGATTATGATCGCATTATTAAGTGCATGTAAAGGCTACACTATGAGTAACTTCTTCTCTTGGCCTCAGATGAAGAGAGGAGACCAGAATGTTAATGATCGAGCTTTCGTAAAACACTGGATATGCTGCCTGTAACTGATCATTATTCTATCAGACCTGAAGTAAACGCTGGTTAAACACTTCCGAACGCTGCTGTGTTACTTTCGCTCCATGAAGCAGGAATATCGTTAACGCAAAAGGCCAATAAAGGTTATTTAACAAGCAAAAAGTGAAGACAACAAGCGAGACGTGGATCTTGGGAGGTATGAAAAACATGGGCCAGGAAACGAGCCGTCAGCTCCGGCGTATTTACTGAAATCTCCTCTCCAGACAAAACGTCTATTCCAAACCGGCTGAACTCTTCACCTCCTCTAAAACTCCATATCAATTTTGGCTCCGATGTTTTACGTTTTCGCACTTTCGTTCTCCTTGAAGATAGAATAACATCTCCTGTGAGGTGTTGGGGGGCCAGAGTTGAGTAGCGGTACAGTAGCTCGCTGGAGAGGGTCAGCACACCTCGCTGGGTGGCTATGTTTAGTCTGGCGCTCCTTCTCCTCCTTCGTTTTCTCATTCTCGCATTCCTTTCCCAGCTCTCTTTCGGGTGTTTGCTCTGGCGGCTGCTTAGCTTCCCAGTCTTCGTCTCTCTGGATGAGCACGATCTTCTACGGGAGCAGAATCAATCATGGCTTCAGGCGAAGGAGAAGCAAAGGGGAGGAACTGAAAACCACCACCCCCCCTCCATCGGCCGTCTCCAGAGTTTACTCCGACCGAGAACATCGTAAATTTCTCAATATTTACACAACCGGGAGCGGGTCAGCGCGAGGCCTGCTTCAGATCAGATCAACAGACTCTCTCAGCCGAGCCATATTTTAGCATCCTCATCAAAGAGACTCCCAAACATGTTCTAGTGTTTTCATGAAATAAATTAAAGATTGGAGAAGAAATCGGACTCTAAAGGTCAGCAGCCGTCTCGCTGGGTAAACACTTGGGGAATGTGCTGATGACCGCTCAGAGCGGTGGATAATGAAGTGTTTTTCAAAGGAAAGCAGATGTTCATGTAGATTTTGATAGTTATTGTTTAACAGAGGAAGCCTGGAGAAGGTCCTAACACAGAGAAGAACATCCTGATGGGAAACTTACAGTTATCAATAATGCTAACATGGCTTATTAAATAAAAGGTAGCGGAGACGCAAATCCTTCCATACTTCCACTGTACGCCAAAGCAGTGGTCTAGAGGTCTAGAGGTCTAGAGGTCTAGAGGTCTAGAGGTCTAGAGGTCTAGAGGTCTAGAGGGTGGGGAACCAGTCTTGTGACAAGAAGGTCGCCGGTTATAACCAATAGGATGCGACTGAACAAGACACCAAACGCCCAACTGCTCCCTGGGTACTCTGGATAGGGCTGCCCACCACTCCAGGCAAGGGTACTCATTGCCCCCTAGTGTGTGTGTATGTGGGTGTTTCACTGCCCTCTACTGTGTGTGTTCACTAGAGTGTGTATGTGGGTGTTTCACTGCCCCCAAAGGTGTGTGTTTACTAGAGTGTATATGTGGGTGTTTCACTGCCCTCTGGTGGGTGTGTTCACTAGAGTGTGTATGTGTGTGTGTTTACTAGTGTATGTGTGTGTGTATGTGGGTGTTTCACTGCCCCCAAAGGTGTGTGTTTACAAGAGTGTGTATGTGGGTGTTTCACTGCCCTCTGGTGGGTGTGTTCACTAGAGTGTGTATGTGGGTGTTTCACTGCCCTCTACTGGGTGTATTCACTAGAGTGTGTGTGTGTGTGTGTGTGTGTTCACTAGTGTGTCTGTGTGTATGTGCGTGTTTCACTGCCCCCAAAGGTGTGTGTTCACTAGAGTGTGTATGTGGGTGTTTCACTGCCCTCTAGTGGGAGTGTTCACTAGAGTGTGTATGTGCGTGTTTCACTGCCCTCTACTGGGTGTATTCACCAGAGTGTGTGTGTGTGTGTGTGTGTTCACTAGTGTGTCTGTGTGTATGTGCGTGTTTCACTGCCCCCAAAGGTGTGTGTTCACTAGAGTGTGTATGTGGGTGTTTCACTGCCCTCTAGTGGGAGTGTTCACTAGAGTGTGTATGTGTGTGTGTGTTTACTATAGTGTGTGTGTGTATGTGGGTGTTTCACTGCCCCCCAAGGTGTGTGTTCACTAAAGTGTGTATGTGGGTGTTTCACTGCCCTCTACTGGGTGTGTTCACTAGAGTGTGTATGTGTGTGTGTTTACTAGTGTATGTGTGTGTGTATGTGGGTGTTTCACTGCCCCCAAAGGTGTGTGTTTACAAGAGTGTGTATGTGGGTGTTTCACTGCCCTCTGGTGGGTGTGTTCACTAGAGTGTGTATGTGGGTGTTTCACTGCCCTCTACTGGGTGTATTCACTAGAGTGTGTGTGTGTGTGTGTGTGTGTGTGATCACTAGTGTGTCTGTGTGTATGTGCGTGTTTCACTGCCCCCAAAGGTGTGTGTTCACTAGAGTGTGTATGTGGGTGTTTCACTGCCCTCTAGTGGGAGTGTTCACTAGAGTGTGTATGTGTGTGTGTGTTTACTATAGTGTGTGTGTGTATGTGGGTGTTTCACTGCCCCCCAAGGTGTGTGTTCACTAAAGTGTGTATGTGGGTGTTTCACTGCCCTCTACTGGGTGTGTTCACTAGAGTGTGTATGTGTTCACTAGAGTGTGTGTCCACTAGTGGGTGTGTTCACTAAAGTGTGTGTGCATGCGTGTGTGTGTATGTGGGTGTTTCACTGCCTCCAAGTGTGTGTGTTCACTATAGTTTGTATGTGGGCATTTCACTGCCCTCTAGTGGGTGTGTTCACTAGAGTGTGTGTGTGTGTATGTGGGTGTTTCACTGCTCCTAGTGTGAGTGTTCACTATTATGTGTGTGTGTATGTGGCTGTTTAAATGCCCCCTAGTGTGTGTATGTTCACTAGTGTGTGTGTTTGTGTGTTCACTATTGTTTGTGTGT
Organism: Megaleporinus macrocephalus; assembly: GCA_021613375.1. Taxonomy (NCBI): domain Eukaryota; kingdom Metazoa; phylum Chordata; class Actinopteri; order Characiformes; family Anostomidae; genus Megaleporinus; species Megaleporinus macrocephalus. The sequence continues at coordinate 39,477,462 of CM038718.1, forward strand.
GTGTGTATGTGGATGTTTCACTTCCCTCTAGTGGGGGGTTTACTGCTCCTAGTGTGTGTGTGTGTGTGTGTGTGTTCACTATTGTTTGTGTGTGTGTATGTGGATGTTTCACTTCCCTCTAGTGTGTGTGTGTATGTGGGGGGTTTACTGCTCCTAGTGTGTGTGTGTGTGTGTGTGTGTGTGTTCACTATTGTTTGTGTGTGTGTGTATGTGGATGTTTCACTTCCCTCTAGTGTGTGTGTGTGTGTGTATGTGGGGGGTTTACTGCTCCTAGTGTGTGTGTGTGTGTGTGTGTGTGTTCACTATTGTTTGTGTGTGTGTGTATGTGGATGTCTTACTTCCCTCTAGTGTGTGTGTGTATGTGGGGGGTTTACTGCTCCTAGTGTGTGTGTGTGTGTGTATGTGGGTGTTTCACTGCCCCTTGTGTGTGTGTGTGTGTGTGTATGTGTTTGTGTGTGTGTGTGTGTGTGTGTGTTCACTATTGTGTGTGTGTGTGTTTTACTGCACAGATGGGGATCAAATTCTTCTGTTTGTAAATAGTTTTAAATCCGAATGTGAAAATCTGAAACTTTTGCTACTTTGTTGTTTTTTCTCTCTCTCCTATCATTCCTCTTGTTTTACGGAGGACTGATGAAGGGACCCATCTGCCGTTTCCGTGGCGACACTCTTTCTCCGGTTCCTTCGCTCGTGGAAGCGAGACGTTTGTTTAATTGGTGTGTCTGTCAGGCTGGTGGCGGGTGAAGCCCCCTCTCGCTGCTATCCGAGACTATGAATATGCGCATGTGTGATATCCGCATGAATTAGCGAGTCCGAAGGCTCCCCTGAGCGTCCTAACGGGAAACAGATCGATGTTCCGACGGAATACAGCGACGAGTGGACGTGGTCAGGATGGTTTTATACGAATGAGCAGCTCACTGAAACGAGTGGAGGAATTCTGTAGAATGTTCCAATTTACACCTCATCAGTGTTCAGGTAATGACGGACTTACAGATTAGACACTCACAGAACTAGAACTAGTTGTAATTAGAAGCAGTGAGTTCGTTTGTACAGTGATTAATGAACCACAGAGCCAAACAACCAATGAACATGTTGCTAGGCAGTTGCTATGCTATCCCAGATGGCTATTAGGGTACTAGGGCGTTGTTTAATGGTGGTTGCTTGCGTGTTGTTAGACACTTGCTATGCTATCCCCAGATGTTAGTAAGGTTTTACTACTTGGTTCCTATGCTATTCCAAGTGGTTACTAGGGTTAGTAGTAGGCGTAGTAGTAGCCTAGCAAGGACTTTGGATATGATAGCAACCACTTATCAACAGCCTAGCAATCAACTAAAAACACAACAACCACCTATGCAACCACCTAGCAACACCCCAGTAACATTTGAGAATACCACTGCAACCACACAAACAATCAACCATGTAGCAGCACCCTGACAACCACTTGGGATACTATAGAAACCACCTAGTAACACCCTGTCAACCACTTCACATATTATAGCAACTGCCTAGTAAAACCCTAGCAAATATCAGGGAAACCAAATAAACCACCTAGCAACACCCTAGCTACCACTTGGGATACTAAAGCACACACAAAGCAAAACCTTAGTAACCAACTGAAATACCATCGCAACCTTAGCAACTACTAAGAAGTAACATATCAACCACATAGCAACACCCTGACAAGCACTTGTTATACCACATCAGCAACAGCCTAGCAAGTACTTTGGATATGATAGCAACCACCTAGAAACAGCCTAGCAACCACTTGGGAAACCAATACAACATTCTAGCAATCATTGGGAAACAATTGCAACCACCCAGCAACACCCCAGTAACCTTCAGAGATACCACTGCAACCACACAAACAATCAACCATGTACAGGACCTGCACAACAACTTGGAATACCATAGCAACCACCTAGTAACACCCTGTCAACCACTTGGCATAACATAGGAACTGCCTAATAAAACCCTAGCAAATATCAAGGAAACCAAAGAAACCACCTAGCAACACCCTGACTTCCACTTGGGATACTAAAGCACACCCAAAGCAAAACCTTAGTATCCAACTGAAATACCCTAGCAACCATATATAAACACATTAGCAACCACTAAGAAGTAACATATCAACCACATAGCAACACCCAGGCATGCACTTGTAATAACACATCAGTAACACCCTAGTAACCAGTTACAATATCATAGAAACACTCAACATCTTAGCAACCACTAAGAATACCATAGCAACCACCTAGCAACATCTTAGCAGTAATAAAGCAAATACATGTAATAACTATGTAATAACTATGTAATAACTATCTAATGCTGAAACAATTATAAAGCATTCATTTTTAAGGATTTTCTTTTATATTATACAACCAACAATTCAGTTTCAGACCCGTCCACTCCAAAACCCCAACGTCCAGCAGCACCAACAGCTCCAGCCTCTGTCTCAGACTGGAAGCTCCTCCATCAGCGCTAATCAGAACAAGACGAATGGCAATTACCGCTGATCTGTTACGGTGAGGGAGATAAAATAGTGGAGTTAATTAATAACGGAGAGATACGAACCGGGTTTATGTCCATCATCTAATCAGGCCGAGTAACAGAAGAGTGATTAATTAAGGTCATTTATTCAAACGTTTGATAGCAATAAAGTAGATTAACTACAAAAAAGAGGGATGTACAATTAATAATGAAAGATAGAATCTGTGTTCTCTCTGACAGGTGGTCTTCCTATGTGTGTGTGGGGTCCAGATGCCCCCAGGATGATGAAATCATGGTCATTTAGTCACTGCAGGTACTTAATTCTGCTCTCCATGAGGAAAAATACTCCCCTAAACAAAACCTGTCCTCACTTTCAATGTAAGTCAATGGAACCAGATTTTTTTCCAATGTATTTTGGAGCATTTCCATTGGTCCATTTATCCTGAAGATGTTACACCAGTGGGGAACCGTCATGGCCCTCTATGCCCTCTCAGAGGGCCTAAAATATTCTTAACACACACACACACACACACACACACACACACACACACATATATATATATATATATATATATATAATTTTATTTTATCTACTTACAGTTTGACAATCAACATCTAAACAATTATAAAAATATAGACAGATAAATTATTCAATCGTGTCTATTCAATCTGTGAGTGTGAGGGGTTAAGTGGAAGCCTGTGAGTCTGTGTCTCCCCCTATAAGGACTGTGATGTCTCTGCAGAATGTTGGTGATTGGTGGTCCCGCTGTTCATGTACAGTGGGGGCCGGGTAGTTATAATTCAGCACAATACCAATTTCAAATGACAGTAAAACTGACCAATCATATCTTCCCTCTAAGTGGGCGGAGCTTAACTATATGATCATTTCTGCCCGCTGTGGCCATGCTAGCTGGAGAAACAGCTAGCTACACTAGGCTACCACCACTAGCTAGTTTGCTGAGTCATGATGGAAGCCGAAGCTAGCACTACCGCTACGGAGGAGTACATCGTTGCAAGTGCCATCAGCCAATAGGGTTCGACCCATGTCCCGCCCCCAAACTGTCAAACCCACTCCCTCTAAAAATTGGAGATGCATGTGATTCATTAGACAGCGACGACATATTTCAGTACTCGAGGATACTGAGTCGCATACCATAAATGACTTACTTGTAATAAAGCAAGTTACTCAAAAAATCATTAGAACACTAGGGGGCAGTAAGCACACGTGCCTGGAGCAGTGGGCAGCCCAGTCCACAGCGCCTAGGTAGCAGTTAGATTGGTTAGGTGTCTTGCTCAAGGGCACTTCAGTCCTGTTGGTCCAGGGGATCGAACCAGCGACCTTCCGGTCACAAGACGGGGGCCCTAAACTCCAGCCCACAAGTAGTAGGAGTGTCTAATAGAGTGGACAGTCCACTCACTGTCCACTCTATTAGACACTCCTACTACTTGCTGGTCCACCTTGTAGATGTAAAGTCAGAGACAGTAGCTCATCTGCTGCTGCACAGTTTGTGTTCCTCTAGTTCTTCATCAGTGGACACAGGACGCCGCCCACAGGACACTGCTGTCTGGATAGTTTTGGTTGGTGGACGATTCTCAGTCCAGCAGTAACACTGAGGTGTTTAAACACTCCAGCAGCAGCATTGCCCTGTCTGATCCTCTCACACCAGCACAACACACACTAACTAACACACCACCACCACGTCAGTGTCACTGCAGTGCTGAGAATGACCCACCTCCCTAATAGTATCTGCTCTGTGGTGGTCCTGTGGGGGTCGTGATCATTAAAGAACAGAGTAATAAAGTATACAGAGAATCAGATAAACTATAGTCTGTAAGTGTAGGTCCTATATGGTCAGTGGAGCTGATGATAAGGAGGTGGTTTGAATGTTATGGCTGAGCCTCAGAGACTGTAATGTATGAGTGTGTGTGTGTGTGTGAGTGTGTGTGTGAGTGTGTGTGTGTGAGTGTGTGTGTGAGTGTGTGTGTGAGTGTGTGTGTGTGTGTGTGTGTGTGTGTGTGTGTGTGTGTGTGTGTGTGTGTGTGTGTGTACTTTGGGGGAATCAGTGAGGTGTTATCTGTAACTCGAAGCTGTGGAGGTCGTATCCGTTCCTCAGGGAGAGTTTCTGAACACTTATCCTGCTGATTAGCGCCGCGGATCAATTCATCACAACAACAGGCTAATGATTCTCACACTCGTCAATACACACGCTCAGCCTTACACATTCAAACACTCAAACACTGCACTAATACTTAAGTACTAAACACTGCACTAATACTTTAGTACTAAACACTGCACTAATACTTCAGTACTAAACACTGCACTAATACTTCAGTACTTACATTCAAACACTCAAACACTGCACTACAACTTCAGTACTAAACACTGCACTAATACTTCAGTACATACATTTAAACACTGCACTACAACTTCAGTACATACATTTAAACACTGCACTACAACTTCAGTACATACATTTAAATACTGCACTACAACTTCAGTACTAAACACTGCACTACAACTTCAGTACATACATTTAAATACTGCACTACAACTTCAGTACATACATTTAAACACTGCACTACAACTTCAGTACATACATTTAAATACTGCACTACAACTTCAGTACTAAACACTGCACTACAACTTCAGTACATACATTTAAATACTGCACTACAACTTCAGTACATACATTTAAACACTGCACTACAACTTCAGTACATACATTTAAATACTGCACTACAACTTCAGTACATACATTTAAATACTGCACTACAACTTCAGTACTAAACACTGCACTACAACTTCAGTACATACATTCAAACACTGCACTACAACTTCAGTACATATATTTAAATACTGCACTACAACTTCAGTACTTACATTTAAATACTGCACTACAACTTCAGTACATACATTTAAACACTGCACTACAACTTCAGTACTTACATTTAAAAACTGCACTACAACTTCAGTACTTACATTTAAATACTGCACTACAACTTCAGTACATACATTTAAATACTGCACTACAACTTCAGTACATACATTTTAACACTGTACTACAACTTCAGTACATACATTTAAATACTGTACTACAACTTCAGTACTTACATTTAAATACTGCACTACAACTTCAGTACATACATTTTAACACTGCCCTACAACTTCAGTACTTACATTTAAATACTGCACTACAACTTTAGTACTTACATTTAAATACTGTACTACAACTTCAGTACTTACATTTAAAAACTGCACTACAACTTCAATACTTACATTTTAACACTGCACTACAACTTCAGTACTTACATTTAAACACTGCACTACAACTTCAGTACTTACATTTAAAAACTGCACTACAACTTCAGTACATACATTTTAACACTGTACTACAACTTCAGTACATACATTTTAACACTGTACTACAACTTCAGTACATACATTTAAATACTGCACTACAACTTCAGTACATACATTTTAACACTGCACTACAACTTCAGTACTTACATTTAAAAACTGCACTACAACTTCAGTACATACATTTAAACACTGCACTACAACTTCAGTACATACATTTAAATACTGCACTACAACTTCAGTACATACATTTTAACACTGCACTACAACTTCAGTACATACATTTAAACACTGCACTACAACTTTAACACAAAACCCTCAGTATTTAAATGTTTAAGAACCAAAACTTCAGTAAATAAAGGTCTAAAAAAATAAAAAAAACTTCAACAGTTAAAAATTCTGTTAACTGTTAAATCATTAGTATATAAAGATTTATAAACTTGTAAAACTTCAGTAAACAAACATTTATAAACTAAAACTTTATTTAAATGTTTATGAAATAAAGCTTCAGCTTTTATACATTTATGAATCTAAACTTCAGTACTGAAACATTTATCAACTAAAACTTCAGTATTAAAATGTCTATCAACTAAAACTAGTGTTTAAATGTTTGAGCCAAATATTTCAGCATTTAAATGTTAATCAACTGAAACTTCAGTATTCAAATGTATATCAATAAAACGTCAGTATTTAAATGTTTATAAGCTAATATACTTCAGCATTTAAACTTCTATCAGCTATGTTAAATGTTTATAAGCTAATAAATTTCAGTATTCAAACTTCTATCAAATAAAACTTCAGTATTTAATTGTTTATAAGCTAATAAATTTCAGTATTTAAACTTCTATCAACTAAAGCTTTAGTATTTAAACATCTATCAACTAAAACTTCAGTATTTAATTGTTTACAAGCTAATACATTTCAGTATTTAAACTTCTATCAACTAAAACTTTAGTATTTAAACTTCTATCAACTAAAACTTCAGTATTTAATTGTTTATAAGCTAATAAATTTCAGTATTTAATTGTTTATAAGCTAATAAATTTCAGTATTTAAACTTCTATCAACTAAAACTTCAGTATTTAATTGTTTATAAGCTAATAAATTTCAGTATTTAAACTTCTATCAACTAAAACTTCAGTATTTAATTGTTTATAAGCTAATAAATTTCAGTATTTAAACTTCTATCAACTAAAACTTTAGTATTTAAACTTCTATCAACTAAAAATTCAGTATTTAAACTTCTATCAACTAAAACTTCAGTATTTAATTGTTTATAAGCTAATAAATTTCAGTATTTAAACTTCTATCAACTAAAACTTCAATATTTAATTGTTTATAAGCTAATAAATTTCAGTATTTAAACTTCTATCAACTAAAACGTCAGTATTTAAATGTTTATAAGGTAATAAATTTCAGTATTTAAACTTTTATCAACTAAAACTTCAGTATTTAAATGTTTATAAGCTAATAAATTCCAGTTTTTAAATGTCTATCAATTACAACTTCAGTTTTTAAATGTTTAACTAAAACATTTTGTGAACTTAAACTTTAGCATTTAAACTTTCTGTAAACAAACCTGCTGTTAAAGGTCTCTCCATTTCTCTGTTACTCCCTCTATATTCTCTCTCTGTCTCTCTGTCAGTATCTCTTTCTCTCTCTCCTACTTCTCTCTCTCTCTCTCTCTCTCTCTCTGTCATTATCTCTCTCTCCTACTTCTCTCTCTCTCTCTCGCTCTCTCTCTCTCTCTCTCTCTCTCTCTGGTCCAGTGTGGAGGAGCTGTTTAGCTCTAACGGTGCTAATGAAGTCTGAGACCTCGTGATGTTCTAAAGCAGATCAGAGTGTCTGTCAGGATGTGACGGGACGTCCTGAGGGGCCGCGGTGGGATAAAAACCCCACAGAACACACACTGTGACAGTTACGGGTCAAAAAACACCCTTGCGCACTCTTTATCACACCCCCCCACCAAACACACACACTTGATTGATATTTCTGATCTGCCAGATCGAGTTCAGACCTCAGAACATCTGAAGCGCAACTAATGACGGCGAGATCCACAAAGAAGGCACTGCTTATTGATCGCCCACAGCACGCTCCCCCTCTCGCTCACTCTCTCTCTCTCCCTCTTTCAAAGAGAGGAGGAAGTGCTGGGAAAGAGAGAGGGAGGGGAGGAGGAGAGAGGGAATAAACAGCTAATTACGGCGGGATGAGAGTAAACCCCGGCGCTGGAGGCTTCGCTGTAGACACTTGTGTTGATGTCCAAACACGCCATCCGTCTCCGCTTCATCACACGCCGTTTCCTTTCGTCAGTTTCTCTCCGGAGTGAATGATTGACGTTAGACTCGGAGTCTGTGTGCGAGAGCTCAACTGACCTCGTTTCAGAGACGCCAGCGCAACCAGCATAGATACTCGGCGCGCTGTGCTGAGATTTTATTTATATTATATAAATGAACTCGAGTTATGTCCCATTCTTAATCCATAGGGTTTAATATGATGTCGACCCAACCTCTGCAGCTATAACAGCTTCAGCTCTTCTGGGAAGTCTCTCCACACGGTTTAGGAGAGTTTTTCTGGAATGTTCTTCCAGAAGCTCATTGGTGAGGTCAGACACTGATGTTGGACGAGAAGGTCTGGCTCACAGTCTCCGCTCTAATTCATCCCAAAGGTGTTCTATCAGGTTGAGGTCAGGACTCAAGTTCTTCCACACTAAACTCACTCCTCCATGTCTTTATGGAGCTGCTCTGTGCACTGGTGGGCAGCCATGTTGGAACAGGAAGGGGCCGTCCCCAAACTGTCCCCACAAAATTGGGAGCATGAAATTGTCCATAAACTCTTGGTCTGCTGAAGCATTAAGAGTTCCTTTCACTGGAACTGAAGGTCCGAGCCCACCTCCTGAAAAACAACCCCACACCATGATCCCCCCTCCACCAAACTTTACACTCAATGCAGTCAGACAAGTACTGTTCCCCTGGCAACCTCCAAACCCAGACTCGTCCATCGGATGCCAGACGAAAAAGCGTGATTGGTCACTCCAGAGAACACGTCTCTGCTGCTCTAGAGTCCAGTGGTGGCGTCCTTTGTAAGGCTTGGATGCAGATGCTCGGCCATGGAGACCCATTCCATGAAGCTCTCTACGCTCTGTTCTTGAGCTGATCTGAAGACCACATGAAGTTTGGAGGTCTGTAGTAATTGACTCTGTAGAAAGTTGGTGACCTCTGTGCACTATGCTCCTCAGCATCCGCTGACCCGCTCTGTCATTGTACGTGTTCTACCACTTGGTGTCTGAGCTGCTGTCGTTCTCAATCACTTCCACTTTGTTCTACCACCACTGACAGTCCACTGTGGAATATTTAGTAGTGAGGAAACTTCACCACTGGACTTGTTGCACAGGTGGCGTCCTATCACGGTACCACGCTGGAGTTCACTGAGCTCCTGAGAGAGACCCACTCTTTACTAATGTGTGTAGAAGCAGTCTGCAGGACTAGGTGCTGGTTTTATACACCTGTGATAGACTAAATGGACTGACCACCCCAGAGTCTAGAACCTCAAAACCACTGAATACAAAATCCTATATAAATAATTATCATCTTAGCGTGAACAGAGTAGATCCTCGTCCAGCTGCTGCTGCAGATCTGCTGGAGATCAGGTTGCAGAGCTTTCAAGGCTCAAAGTGTCACTTAAACAAACCAGCGTGTTAAAAATACACACACTGGAAATAAGACGAAACCGGAGAAGCAGCTCCGCAGACGGAGAACCTTCACCAGCCTGGAGAGGAACCTTCACCAGACTGCAGTAACCATCAGCCTCTTTATCTCTCTCTCTCTCTCTCTCTCTCACTCCTTCCCTCCTTTCTCTCTCTCTCTCTCTCTCTCTCTCTCTCTCTCACTCCTTCCCTCCTTTCTCTCTCTCTCTCTCTCTCTCTCACTCCTTCCCTCCTTTCTCTCTCTCTCTCTCTCTCTCTCTCACTCCTTCCCTCCTTTCTCTCTCTCTCTCTCTCTCTCACTCCTTCCCTCCTTTCTCTCTCTCTCTCTCTCTCACTCCTTCCCTCCTTTCTCCCTCTCTCTCTCTCTCTCTCACTTCTTCCCTCCTTTCACTCTGTCTCTCATTCCTTCCCTCCTTTCTCTCTCTCTCTCTCTCTCTCTCTCTCTCTCTCTCTCTCTCTCTCTTTCTCTCTCTCTCTCTTTCCTTCCCCCCTTTCTCTCTCTCTCTCTTTCTTACTCCTTCCCTCCTTTCTCTCTGTCTCTCACTCCTTCCCTCCTTTCTCTCTCTCTCTTTCTCTCTCTCTCTCTCTCTCCTTCCCCCCTTTCTCTCTCTCTCTCTCTCTTTCCTTCCCCCTTTCTCTCTCTCTCTCTCTCTCTCTCACTCCTTCCCTCCTTCCTCCTTCCTCTCTCACTCCTTCCCTCCTTTCTCTCTCACTCTCTCTCTCTCACTCCTTCCCTCCTTTCTCTCTCTCTCTCTCTCTCTCTCTCTCTCTCTCTCTCTCTCTCTCACTCTCTCGCCTTCCCCCCTTTCTCTTTCTCTCTCTCTCTCTCTTTCCTTCCCCCCTTTCTCTCTCTCTCTCTCTCTCTCTCTCTCTCTCTCTCTCTCTCTCACACTCCTTCCCTCCTTTCTCTCTCTCTCTCCTTCCCTCCTTTCTCTCTCACTCTCTCTCTCTCTCACTCCTTCCCTCCTTTCTCTCTCTCTCTCTCTCTCTCACTCCTTCCCTCCTTTCTCTCTCTCTCTCTCTCTCTCCTTCCCTCCTTTCTCTCTCTCTCAATCCTTCACTTACTTCTTCCCTCCTTTCTCTCTGTCTCTCTCTCTCTCTCTCACTCCTTCCCTCCTTTCTCTCTCACTCTCTCTCACTCCTTCCCTCCTTTCTCTGTCTCTCACTCTCTCTCACTCCTTCCCTCCTTTCTCTCTCTCTCTCACTCCTTTCCCCCTTTCTCTCTGTCTCTCACTCCTTCCCTCCTTCCTCTCTCTCTCTCTCTCTCTCTCTCTCTCTCTCTCTCTCTCTCTCTCTCTCTCTCTCTCTCTCTCTCTCTCTCTCTCTCTCTCTCCAGGTGTCCACATACTTTTGGCCATTGTATGCAGGCATATGGGTTAAGAGCTTTGATTGGTTGAGGTTCTTGTTGCTCCGTGGTTCCGTGTGTGTTGTTTTATGGTTCTGATGTTTTCATTATTGTGCAGTGAGAGCGCTCGGACTCCCCGGACTCCCCCACGCAGGCTGTCCCGGTCAGTGATTAAGTGGGTTGCCAGATTCAGCTAACAAACCACATTCATCACCACACACCACAGATACACCGGTGTGTGTGTGAGAGGGTGTGTTTGCACATGTGGGAGGTGTCTGTGTGTGAGTCTGAGAGATATTGAGTGAGTCTGAGAGATATTGAGTGAGTCTGAGAGATAATGTGTGTGTGTGTCTGAGAGATAGTGTGTGAGTCTGAGAGCTAGTGTGTGTGTCTGAGAGATATTGAGTGAGTCTGAGAGATAATGTGTGTGTGTCTGAGAGATAGTGTGTGTGTGTGTGTGTGTGTGTGTGTGTGTGTGTGAGGCATGTGGATGAATAAATAAATAAAGCGTAGACCTGGCGCCGCCGCTCAACACTTCGCTTTCCTGTATTTGCATATGTTCAGCAGATGCTGGCCGAGTGTGAGGAAATCTCAGTGCGGTCTGCGAGTCCGTCCATCTGACGCGAGCTTAAACTGGGCTTTGGACAACGTCTGCTCCGGGACTGTTCCACAAATGGTGCTCGCGTCCTCTTTAAGATCCTGGCTCTGGCAGCAAGCTTATATCTGAGGGTTTACTGATATTACTGACCAATTAGACCAGCTTTATTCAGTGTTTTGTCTAATTTTGATCTGAAAACGTAACTGAATCAGTAAAGAGGTGCATCACTCTGACTGCAGCACTCAGACAAAAGAGAACTGTGAATTAATCAAACAGCAGCTCCTACACTGTAACAGGAAACCACCAGATATATAAAAGAGAGTGAGTAGCGTCAATCACGGAGGAGCTCAACCATAAACTGTATATTTCATATATATTATATATTCTCATACATACACACATGAATATCACAGTATTTTGTTTAGTGATACTGTATTGATTCTCAAAAACACAGTATTAATTAATAATTTACATGCACAGATTGTGTTTTGTTGTTGTGTTTAAACCTCTGACCACTAGATGGCAGTGTTGTAATCCATTTTCAGCTTCACTCCAACATAAACAAGCAGCACAAGGATGCACTATTGGTACTGTAGGATGTGCTGCTGCTAAAATGCTAGCTTAAGCTTTCGCAAACCTGTTCATATAGCGGCTGCTTGCAATATCGCAGTATATTGCAATATATTGAATCGTGACTACTGTATCACAATATGTATTACAATACAACACACAGCCCTACACACACACACTATATATATATATATATATATATATATATATATATATATATATATATATATATATATATATATATATATATATATATAATATTGTAGGAAATATTGTACAGGACAATTCTATCCTCCCAAAATCCTGTACAGGACAATTCTATCCTCCCAAAACTCTAGGCAGGACAATTCTATCCTCCCAAATTACTCCCAAATGTCCCAACTGTCAATATGCACACCTACGCCCACTGAGTCTTCATCTCAGTCATGGTACAAAACCTGCACAGCCAGAATTCACAGACCAGCTTTTCTGGAGCCCTAAATTGTGAACGTCTTGCCAACTGACTGTAAATTCACGAAGGGTCTGCAGAAAAATCATCTCCTTCGTAAATCAGTAAAAGTGTTTGGACGTCTGTAAAATACGCTCCATTCCTAACTCGCTCGTCTACTCTCCGCTATTAAACTGTCCTCCTCGTTCCAAACGCCTCCAAGCTCAAGTCAGATGAAAGAACACAGCTCTGTCCATCATTCAGGACCAACATCTCTGAATCTACTTCACTGCAAACTGTGCAGGAAACACAAGAGCAGCGTCCTGGAGGCAAAACTAAGCGTATTTGTCTTATTTGACCAAAACGCTCTCTGGGTAAGTCTCCGAGAGTGATCCGTCACGAGTAGGTGGATCTGATTAGTTATTGTGTGTTCTGTTTCTGTAATTACAGCACAGAGGAAGAGTAACAATGCAAAACGTTGTCAGGACTCGGAGACGCCTGACTCAGCGCACGCCGGGACACCGAGAAAGACACTAACGAGGTTTATTCTTCTTCATTCAGAGCCTTCCAATTAGCTCCCAAAGCAACGGTTTCCAGCCCCAGACATGAAGACCCTCATGCTCTGCATATGTGTTCCCCCCAGTCTTGGTAATGAGCTGAAGAGTTGATTCAGGTTTGTTATGTTGAGAAATACATCAAAATGTGCAGAAACACGAGTTTCACAGGACTGAGGTTACGAACCACTGACCTAACAAAGACATTCTTTTTATAGGTGCCAAGAAACCACTGCAGAACGGAGCTTCAGCAGCTTTTCCAGACAGGTCAACAAACCTCATGAGAAGCTAAGTAGTTCCTGTTGCATGGTTACTTTGCTATCAAGGTTCTGGGATCTTCTGAGGAATTAAAAAGTTCTGGAACTATAGGGACTCTACCAAGTTTCCAGAAAGAGTCCCACCAAGAGTCCAGGACCTTTTGAGGATCCACAGACTCACAGAACTATAGCCACTTTTCCAAGAAACCTTTGAAATGTTTCTGAGTGAAAGGGAACTGAAACTACACATGGACTTAGACTGAGCTTGATTTCAAATCTTTCCAGGACTTGGACCACCATAGCTATAGCTTTTCCATCAAGTTCCACCAGGCTTACAAAACTGTGTGAACAGCTAAGGAGATTCAGAGCTATGGGCATTTTCCCAACAAGGTTTCCAAACCAATTTACTGAACCAATTTGAGAATCTTAAGACTTTCAGAACCTTTTATGGAACCACTTTAGATGCTTTTAAGAAATCTGAAACTATATGTCCTTATTAGCACCAGGTTTTCAGAACTTTGTAAACAGCTAAGGAGCTTTAGAACTATGGGCACTTTCCCCGCCAAATTTCCAAACAAATTTCAGAATCTAAAGACTTCCATTAAGATTCTGTGATCTTCTGAAGGATTAAAGAGTTCTGGAACTGAAGGTACTTTTCCAAGTTGCCAGAAAGAGTTTTAGGAATACAAGAGTCCAGGACATTTTCAGGATCCACAGACTTACAGAACTATAGTCATCTGAGTGAAAGAGAACTGAAACTACAGATGGATTCTCACTAAGCTTGAGTTGAAATCTTTTCGGGACTTGGACCACCATAGCTATAGTTTTTCCATCAAGTTCCACCAGGCTTACAAAACTGTGTCAACAGCTAAGGAGATTCAGAGCTATGGGCACTTTCCCACCAAGGTTTCCAAACCAATTTAAGAATCGAAAGACTTCTGGAACTACAAGCACTTTTCCATCAAGTTTCTGAGATCGTCTGAAGAATGAAAACAATTTGGAACTATAGGCACTTTACCAAGTTTCCAGATAGAGTTTTAGGACTACAGGTGCTTTCCTACCAAGATCCTTTTGTAGTCACTTTTCCACTAAACCTCTGAAATCTTTCTAAGTGAAAGAGAACTGAAACTACAGATGGATTCTGACTGAGGTTGAGTTCAAATCTTTCCAGGACTTGGACCACCACAGCTGTCGCTTTTTCATCAGGTTCCACCAGGTTTTCAAAACTGTGTGAACAGCTAAGGAGATTCAGAGCTATGGGCACTTTCCCACCAAGGTTTCCAAACCAATTTACCCAAACAATTTAAATCTAAAGACTTCCATCAAGATTCTGGGATGTCCTGAAGAATGAAAGAGTTTTGGAACTTAAGGCACTTTCCCAAGTTTCCAGAAAGAGTTTTAGGAATACAAGTGATTTCCTACCAAGAGTCCAGGACTATAGTCACTTTTCCACTAAACCTCTAAAATCTTTCTATGTGAAAAATAACTTGAAACTACAGATTGTTTCTCTTTGAGCTTGAGTTCAAATCTTTCCAGGACTTGAACCACTATAGCTATAGATTTCTCCATTATAGAAGTTCCACCAGGTTTTCAAACTATGTGAACAGCTAAGGAGATGGGCACTTTCCCACCAAGCTTTCCAAGCTAATTTAAAAATCTAAAGACTTCCATTAAGATTCTGGGATCTTCTGAAGAATTAAGAAACCTTTTATGGAGCCACTTTAGATGCTTTTAAGAAATCTGAAACTATATGTCCTTATTAGCACCAGGTTTTCAGAACTTTGAGAACAGTTAAAGAGGTTCAGAACTATGGGAACTTTCCCGCCAAGGTTTCCAAACAAATTTAAGAATCTAAAGACTTCCATTAAGATTCTGGGATCTCCTGGAGAATTAAAAAGAACTAAAGACACTTTCCCAAGTTTCCAGAAAGAGTTTTAGGAATACAAGTGATTTCCTACCAAGAGTCCATGACATTTTCAGGATCCACAGACTTACAGAACTATAGTCATCTGAGTGAAAGAGGACTGAAACTATAGATGGATTCTCACTGAGCTTGAGTTCAAATATTTCGGAACTTGGACCACCATAGCTATAGCTTTTCCATCAAGTTCCACAAGGCTTACAAAACTGTGTGAACAGCTAAGGAGATTCAGAGCTATGGGCACTTTCCCACCAAGGTTTCCAAACCAATTTGAGAATCTAAAGACTTCTGGAACTGCAAGCACTTTTCCATTAAGTCTCTGAGATCATTTGAAGAATGAAAACAATTTGGAACTATAGGCACTTCACCAAGTTTCCAGATAGAGTTTTAGGACTACAGGTGCTTTCCTACCAAGATCCTTTTGTAGTCACTTTTCAACTCAGCATCTGGACTCTTTGGAAGGAGTGAAAGAGATCTGAAACTACAGGTAGGTTTCCACTAAGGTGGAGTTTCAATATTTCCACTAATATTGGCCACTAGGGCCAGGTATCGGCACCATTTTTAGGTAATAACATGTTCAACAGGAACTTGCCTGCTTCCACTGAGTTTTCAGAACCACTTTAGATGCTTTTAAGAAATCTGAAACTATATGTCCTTATTAGCACCAGATTTTTCGAACTTTGTGAACAGCTAAGGAGGTTCAGAACTATGGGCACTTTTCTGCCAAGCTTTCCAAGCCAATTTAAGAATCTAAAGACTTCCATTAAGATTCTGAGATCTTCTGAAGAATTAAACAGTTCTGGAACTAAAAGCACTTTCCCACAAGAGTCTAGGACCTTTTCAAGATCCACAGACTTACAGAACTATAGTCACTTTTCTACTAAAACTCTGAAATCTTTCTGAGTGAAAAAGAACTGAAACTACAGATGGATTATCACTGAGGTTGAGTTTAAATCTTTCCATGACTTGGGCCACCATATCTATAGATTTCTCCATTATAGAAGTTCCACCAGGTTTTCAAACTGTGTGAACAGCTAAGGAGATTTAGAGCTATAAGCACTTTCCCACCAAAGTTTCCAAATCAATTTACCGAACCAATTTAAGAAACTAAAGACTTTTGGAACTACAAGCACTTTTCCATCAAGTTTCTGAGATCGTCTGAAAAAAGAAATGTTTTGGAACTGTAGGCACTTTAGATGCTTTTAAGAAATCTGAAACTATATGTCCTCATTAGCACCAGATTTTCAGAACTTTGTGAACAGCTAAGGAGGGTACTTTCCCACTAAGGTTTCCAAACCAATTTGAGCATTTAAAAACTTCCAGGACTATAAGCACTTTTCCATCAAGGTTCTGGGATCTTCTGGAGAATTAAAGAGTTGTGGAACTAAGTTTTAGGAATACAAGTGATTTCCTACCAAGAGTGCAGGACTTTTTGATGATTCACAGATTTCACTTTTCCATTAAACCTCTGGAATCTTTCTAATCAGCAAAAAAGACTATACATGGTTGAGTTTAGGGACTTGGTCCACCATAGATATAGGTTTTCTATCAAGTTCCACCAGGTTTTCAGAACCTTGTGAACAGCTAAGGAGATTCAGAACTGTAAACACTTTTCCATCAAAGTTTCCAAAACCAATTTCAGATTCTAATGAGGTCCAGATCTAGGGGCACTTCCCCACCAACGCTTAGAACCTTGCAAGGGGCTTCCTACAGAGGTCCAGACAGGTAATTTCAGTTTGAGATCACAAAAAATAAATCATAGCATTCCAGAAAAATCTGAAAAATTACCGCCTCACCTCTCCGGACTTTAACAAGTTTAATTCAAGACATCGTTTCAGACATAGTGGTAAATGTTTTGATAAAAGGCAACAGGATCTTTAGAGAAACCAGAGTTTTGGAACCAGAGCTGCTTTTCTACCAAATTTCAACTGTTTCAGAAACTAAGAAATCTGGAAAATGTTTCAATTTAACATTTTTACAAGATCTAGAACCTTTGTAGAGTCTAGAACCTTTCTGGAACTACAGACATACTAGATCTTCTGGAAAATAAAATATACTCAGATATCCAATGTCAGGAAACAACAGAACTCTGAGACCTGACAGAAGACTATTTTCTACATCCAAGTCAGAAAACGGAACCCAGCATACAAACTTAATCACTAATAAGTATAAATCAAAACCAAAGACAGTCAACATGTTCTCAACAAGAGGCCCTTATAGGCTCAAGTATCGGCTCAGCATCATATACCACATAGCGCTGGGTCTCAGGAATCAAAGCCACAGGTTTGTTCTTACCTTCTCCTGTTGACAGCAGAGCATCTGCGGAAGAGAAGAGAAGGTGGAGGTTAGAAAATAGAAACAATAAACAGAACGTCATAGCTCAGAGATCAAATTTCCCCTCAGTAGTCGATCAGCCAAGACAGGTTTGAGGCTGTTTTAGTGATTTACTGGAGCTATAAGCGTAATACAGCTGCTGATTTAGCTCGGAGGCCTGTATTAGTCCCTGTTTATAGACAGCCGTATGTCAGGCAGTGTGAAAAGCCACAGTATTAACAAATTCCTGCATAATTAAAAAGATAAAAAGAAGTAAATAAAGTAATTCAGAGATGTTCCTGAGTGAAACTCAGTGGTGGTGAATGGAACCAGACATCCGCCTATAAAATCTTCCTCACAGAATGTTAGTACACGAAATATATATACAGTGTCTGATGCCTGAAACGAGTGTGTACACCAGTAGACAGAACCTGATAGCACATTAGTGGTTTGGCGGCAGTAAATAAGCTCATGACTAAACCTGTATCAGCAGTATTTCATGGTCACTAACCTGAATGTCTGAGCTGCTTCCTTCTTAATCACTGATCTATGGTCTCAGTTACTGAGAGTCCTGATTGGACCCTCAAAGCAATGATAGCCTTTACTCTTCAGCAGAGAAGCCGCTAGCCAGACTAGTGTGTCCACTATATATATATATATACAGTAAAAAAACAAAAGCAAGCTCATCTAAAACATTAGATAGATTAATTAAATTAGAGTTAGTATCGGTACTTGGTAACGGTCTATATTTATTGATTTAAGAAATCAAAGATCAAAACCCAGAGCTTGATACTACCACCACCATGCTTCACAGTTAGTTCAATGTTCTTTTTGTTGAATGCCTGGACAGTAAGAACAGCAGATCTGATTAGAACAAATGTAAATAATCAGACATACAATACAAAGTAACATAAATATGTTATTGTGAGAGAAGTAGATCAGATCTTGATCCAGTTTGAAGAACAAAGTTAGGTTCCAGATTTCTCCTGGACGCCCCAGACATTGTATGAATGTGTTCAGTTCCTTCAGCAGCAAATCTTGATTTAGCTTAATGAAGTACTGAGCAGTCAAAGCAGGTATTAGATGAGAACTGATAATAACACTGGATATGGAAAAGATCTACTTACTCTATTAATACTGTTTGAGTATTTAATAATTTTAATTTTAATAATTTAATAATGTTAATTGAGGAGATAAGAATCACGTTGGTGTCACACATACAGGAATAATTTAGATTAAGGTGCTGCAGTGCTGTAATGTGAACAGAGCTGGTAACCGTGGCAGTAAGCTTCAGTGTGGCGACAAGTCCGGAATGTCTGGAAGTAGAACATGGCTTGGCAGAAACGGAGAGGAACTCTATCCAGTCTCGTTTCTGAGGAGAGAGCTGGACAGACGGGATGGTGCCGGGCTTTAATCCAGCAATTAACCAAATCTCTGGATTATTTCCCTGTAAATACCAACACATTAGAGTCTTTACCTCTTTCTCTCCTTATCTATCTATCTATCTATCTATCTATCTATCTATCTATCTATCTGTCTATCTGTCTGTCTGTCTGTCTGTCTGTCTATCTACCCTCTATTTTTCTCTCTTCCCTCTCTCTAATGCTTTTTCTCTATAATTCTCTCTCCCTTGTTTTCCATGTTTCTCTCTATCTCTATCTTTTTTCACTTCCCTTCTTTTTCTTCCTTTCATTCTTTTTTTTTTGCTGCATTGCCTGTTTTTTTATTTCTCTCTCTTACTATCTATTCTACTCTTTTCTTTTTTCATTTTTCTTGAAAAAAGAGTTTCCCACCCCCCCTCTCTCCCTCTCTTTCTCCATCCCTTGTCTCAATCCTTCCCTCATTCCTACCTCCCTCTCTCTCTCCTTCATCTCAATCCTTCCCTCTCTCTCTCCCTCTCTTTATCCATCCCTTGTCTCAATCCTTCCCTCATTCCTACCTCCCTCTCTCTCTCCTTCATCTCAATCCTTCCCTCTCTCTCTCCCTCTCTTTATCCATCCCTCGCCTCAATCCTTCTCTTACCCCTCCCTCTCTCCTACCTTAGTCTCTCTCCTCCCTCACTCTCTCCCTCCATCCATCCTCTCTCTGTCTCTCTCTCTCTCTCTCTCTCTCTCTCTCTCTCTCTCTCCCTCTCTTTATCCATCCCTCGTCTCAATCCTTCTCTCACCCCTCCCTCTCTCCTCCCTTAGTCTCTCTCCTCCCTCACACTCTCCCTCCATCCATCCTCTCTCTGTCTCTCTCTGTCTCTCTCTCCCTCTCTTTATCCATCTCTCCTCTCAATCCTTCTCTCACCCCTCCCTTTCTCCTCCCTCATTCTCTCTCCTCCCTCCCTCCCTCCCTCCATCCATCCTCTCTCTCTCTCTCTCTCTCTCTCTCTCTCTTTATCCATCCCTCGTCTCAGTCCTTCTCTCACCCCTCCCTCTCTCCTCCCTCAGTCTCTCTCCCCCTCCCTCTCTCCTCCCTCACACTCTCCCTCCATCCATCCTCTCTCTCTCTCTCTCCCTCTCTTTATCCATCTCTCCTCTCAATCCTTCTCTCACCCCTCCCTTTCTCCTCCCTCATTCTCTCTCTTCCCTCACTCCCTCCCTCCATCCATCTTTCTCTCTCTCTCTCTCTCTCTCTCTCTCTTTATCCATCCCTCGTCTCAGTCCTTCTCTCACCCCTCCCTCTCTCCTCCCTCAGTCTCTCTCCCCCCCTCTCTCCTCCCTCACACTCTCCCTCCATCCATCCTCTCTCTCTCTCTCTCTCCCTCTCTTTATCCATCTCTCCTCTCAATCCTTCTCTCACCCCTCCCTTTCTCCTCCCTCATTCTCTCTCCTCCCTCACTCTCTCCCTCCATCCTCTCTATGTCTCTCTCTGTCTCTCTCTCTCTCTCTCTCTCTCTCTGAGAAGTGTTAATCTCAGGTTGCCAGGTCTGGTCTCTCAGAGTTCTGGAACATTAAAGGAAAATAAGAAAATCAGACTGGCTGTCGTTCTTGGCTCTGTGTGCTGTTCGGGCCTCCAGCCAGTTCAGAAGCGCTCAAGGACGCTCGGCCGGTGAGACGGGGGTATTTTATTAATTCCTTCTTACAGTATATGTTATTTTATGTGTGTTTATTAAATAAAGATGAAGCCGAGTATACAGACCTCGTCCTTGTGAATTATTTACCGCGGAGCTAATCTGGATTTACTGTTTCTCACCGCCGCCTGGTCCTGCTCCTCACGTCTGAGCACCTCCTCCTCTTCTCGCTTTGCTTTGTGCTGCTGGTGCTGTTTTCTTCCCTCCGTCTCTATAACCTTCCTCAGCTCTCTCGCTCCTCTGGGCGGTCTGACAGCGAAAGGTTCGGCTTGTCTTTGTCCAAGGCTAGCAAACCGCGTGAGGCGGTTCAGGCATATTAAAGGCTTCCGGGCGTTCGCAACT
>CM038718.1:39503391-39513391 GCA_021613375.1 Megaleporinus macrocephalus
GTGTAATAGTGAGAGTTCAGTACTCAGAACTGTAAACCTGTAATAAAACTGTTATATAGTGTAATACTGAGAGTTCAGTACTCAGAACTGTAAACCTGTAATAACACTGTTATATAGAGTACTAGTGAGAGTTCAGTACTCAGAACTGTAAACCTGTAATAACACTGTTATATAGTGTAGTAGTGAGAGTTCAGTACTCAGAACTGTAAACCTGTAATAACACTGTTATATAGAGTACTAGTGAGAGTTCAGTACTCAGAACTGTAAACCTGTAATAACACTGTTATATAGTGTAATAGTGAGAGTTCAGTACTCAGAACTGTAAACCTGTATCAACACTGTTATATAGTGTAATAGTGAGAGTTCAGTACTCAGAACTGTAAACCTGTAATAACACTGTTATATAGTGTAGTAGTGAGAGTTCAGTATTCAGAACTGTAAACCTGTAATAACACTGTTATATAGTGTAATAGTGAGAGTTTAGTACTCAGAACTGTAAACCTGTATCAACACTGTATATAGTGTAATAGTGAGAGTTCAGTACTCAGAACTGTAAACCTGTAATAACACTGTTATATAGTGTAATAGTGAGAGTTCAGTACTCAGAACTGTAAACCTGTATTAACACTGTTATATAGTGTAATAGTGAGAGTTCAGTACTCAGAACTGTAAACCTGTAATAACACTGTTATATAGTGTAATAGTGAGAGTTCAGTACTCAGAACTGTAAACCTGTAATAATACTGTCATATAGTGTAACACTGAGAGTTCAGTACTCAGAAGTGTAAACCTGTAATAACACTGTTATATAGTGTAATAGTGAGAGTTCAGTACTCAGAACTGTAAACCTGTATTAACACTGTTATATAGTGTAATAGTGAGAGTTCAGTACTCAGAACTGTAAACCTGTAATAACACTGTTATATAGTGTAATAGTGAGAGTTCAGTACTCAGAACTGTAAACCTGTAATAACACTGTTATATAGTGTAGTAGTGAGAGTTCAGTATTCAGAACTGTAAACCTGTAATAACACTGTTATATAGTGTAATGGTGAGAGTTTAGTACTCAGAACTGTAAACCTGTATCAACACTGTTATATAGTGTAATAGTGAGAGTTCAGTACTCAGAACTGTAAACCTGTAATAACACTGTTATATGGTGTAATAGTGACAGTTCAGTACTCAGAACTGTAAACCTGTAATAATACTGTCATATAATGTAACACTGAGAGTTCAGTACTCAGAACTGTAAACCTGTAATAACACTGTTATATAGTGTAATAGTGAGAGTTCAGTACTCAGAACTGTAAACCTGTATTAACACTGTTATATAGTGTACTAGTGAGAGTTCAGTACTCAGAACTGTAAACTTGTAATAACACTGTTATATAGTGTAACAGTGAGAGTTCAGTACTCAGAACTGTAAACTTGTAATAACACTGTTATATAGTGTAACAGTGAGAGTTCAGTACTCAGAACTGTAAACTTGTAATAACACTGTTATATAGTGTAACAGTGAGAGTTTAGTACTCAGAACTGTAAACCTGTAATAACACTGTTATATAGTGTAATAGTGAGAGTTCAGTACTCAGAACTGTAAACCTGTAATAACACTGTTATATAGTGTAATAGTGAGAGTTCAGTACTCAGAACTGTAAACCTGTATTAACACTGTTATATAGTGTAATAGTGAGAGTTCAGTACTCAGAACTGTAAACCTGTAATAACACTGTTATATAGTGTAATAGTGAGAGTTCAGTACTCAGAACTGTAAACCTGTAATAACACTGTTATATAGTGTAATAGTGAGAGTTCAGTACTCAGAACTGTAAACCTGTAATAACACTGTCATATAGTGTAACACTGAGAGTTCAGTACTCAGAAGTGTAAACCTGTAATAACACTGTTATATAGTGTAATAGTGAGAGTTCAGTACTCAGAACTGTAAACCTGTAATAACACTGTTATATAGTGTAGTAGTGAGAGTTCAGTACTCAGAACTGTAAACTGTAATAACACTGTTATATAGTGTAATAGTGAGAGTTCAGTATTCAGAACTGTAAACCTGTAATAACACTGTTATATAGTGTACTAGTGAGAGTTCAGTACTCAGAACTGTAAACTTGTAATAACACTGTTATATAGTGTAACAGTGAGAGTTCAGTACTCAGAACTGTAAACTTGTAATAACACTGTTATATAGTGTAACAGTGAGAGTTCAGTACTCAGAACTGTAAACTTGTAATAACACTGTTATATAGTGTAACAGTGAGAGTTCAGTACTCAGAACTGTAAATACCCTGAACTTTAAACTCTGTTCTTCAGATACAAATCCTGCTTTTACAGAAGAGGGAGGATAAACATTTACACACAACCACAACACCAACCAGAACATTTACACACAACCACAACACCAACCAGCAACCAGAACATTTACACACAACCACAACACCAACCAGAACATTTACACACAACCACAACAGCAACCAGCAACCAGAACATTTACACACAACCACAACAGCAACCAGAACATTTACACACAACCACAACAACAACCAGAACATTTACACACAACCACAACACCAACCGGCAACCAGAACATTTACACACAACCACAACACCAACCAGAACATTTACACACAACCACAACAATTGATTGATATAATCAGATTAGTAATATCTCTTGAAGTTTAAACGTTATCAACACAGAAAGTTGCATCAACAACCACATTGAACAACATGTTCAGTCCATGGTGCTGAACTGCACCTTCAGATCTGTGTTCAGCGGCAGGGACAGCACATTGAACATGTTGTCCTTGACCACCTCCCATTGGAAAAACCTGCCCTTGATCCAATATGGCGGCTTTCAAGATGGCGGCCATGTTCAAAACATAGGCCCCTCACCCGTTACTTGCTGGGGTATTCAGATACCTCGTTTTTCCTGCAACCACATGTCCTGAGACTATTCAGTCAATCAGTAGAACCAGAACAAAAGACTAGGGCTGTTTATTGGCAAGAACCTTGCAATACAATACTTATCGTGATGCAGTGCTCACGATTCAATACATCTCGATATATTGCGATACTGATATATTGCGATTTTTCAAATTCTACTATTAAAACACACCACTGTATGAACAGGTTTATCAATGTTTATAAGAGCACTGCGCCCTTGTGCTGCTTTTTAATGTTGGAGTGGAGCTGAAAATGGATTACAACACTGCCATCTAGTGGTCAGAGGTTTAAACCCAACACACATTGATTCACTGTCTGCCAGGAATCTGTGTATCAATACTGTGTTTTTGAGAATTGATACAGTATCACTAAACATAATATCCCGATATTCGATATTATCAATATTTTCTTACACGCCTACCAAAGACACACATACCTTCTATGCTTTGAGCTCTAGAGTTTCCGTCATAGAGACTATTCAGTTTCTCACGACAGCAAGAAGTGCAGCACCTGACCGTGTCATGGCACTACGTTCAACTCTCAGCATCAACGGGCAAACGCAATCTGTCTGAGAGCCGACGTCGATTCATTACTTTGTTCTTCGTCTGTCCATCATCCTAACGAGCGTGTTGTATGAAGCGCGGCTGCACGCGTGACGCTCAGAACATGTATGTCTGAAGCGGAGAAGCGCTAACGAGCTTTATGTGCCACACTGTTATTTTCCATACGAACTAAATTTAGACTCGTACAGAGCAAACCTGAGAAGAACAGCGCTTATGTATGTGCACTCTATCTGAATGACTGTTATTAAACTCAGGACTATCCTTAAGCACAGCTGCTCACAGTCCTGCTGTGAGTTAACCTTTAAGAGCTGCAGTTATCAGCACAAGCAGGTGGAATAGCTTGAAACCATCTCTAGTCATGATCAATAGAACACCTATAACGATGGTACCTACAGTGAGCTGATAGTTGAAAAGTCTTTATCTTGATCAATAAGTGTGTCATTAGAGCATGACACTACCACCACCATGCTTCACACCATGCTGAACACTGGGACAAAACAGGCTGCTATTTGTCTGCTATTAAAGTGTTTATCTGATCAATAAGTGTATATTCACCAGTAAGAACAGCAGATCTGCAGATAATCAGACATACAATACAGAGTAACATGAATATGTTATTGTGAGAGAAGTAGATCAGATCTTGATCCAGTTTGAAGAACAAAGTTAGGTTCCAGATTTCTCCTGGACGCCCCAGACATTGTATGAATGTGTTCAGTTCCTTCAGCAGCAAATCTTGATTTAGCTTAATGAAGTACTGAGCAGTCAAAGCAAGTATTAGATGAGAACTGATAATAATACTGGGTTGTTTAGGAGAAGCTTGGAAAGAGTTAAATAAACACACTGACGTATGTAAAAGATCTACTTACTCTATTAATACTGATTAATATTTAATAATAAAGTGTAAAAGCTCTACTTACTCTATTAATACTGATTAATATTTAATAATAAAGTGTAAAAGCTCTACTTACTCTATTAATACTGATTAATATTTAATAATAAAGTGTAAAAGCTCTACTTACTCTATTAATACTGATTAATATTTAATAATAAAGAGTAAAAGCTCTACTTACTATATTAATACTGTTTAATATTTAATAATAAAGTGTAAAAGCTCTACTTACTATATTAATACTGTTTAATATTTAATAATAAAGTGTAAAAGCACTACTTACCCTATTAATACTGATTAATATTTAATAATAAAGTGTAAAAGCTCTACTTACTATATTAATACTGTTTAATATTTAATAATAAAGTGTAAAAGCTCTACTTACTCTATTAATACTGATTAATATTTAATAATAAAGTGTAAAAGCTCTACTTACTCTATTAATACTGTTTAATATTTAATAATAAAGTGTAAAAGCTCTACTTACTCTATTAATACTGTTTAATATTTAATAATAAAGTGTAAAAGCTCTACTTACTCTATTAATACTGTTTAATATTTAATAATAAAGTATAAAAGCTCTACTTACTCTATTAATACTGATTAATATTTAATAATAAAGTGTTAAAGCTCTACTTACTCTATTAATACTGATTAATATTTAATAATAACGTGTAAAAGCCCTACTTACACTATTAATACTGATTAATATTTAATAATAAAGTGTTTACTGAGTAAATAAAAACTTCATGTCTAGAAGTAATAACTTTTTATGTATAATAATGTCCCCTAGTGTCCCAAAACTTTTGCACAGTTATAAAAGAAAGAAAGTAATCAGATTATGGACACGTACAGCACAGAGGAAGGGATGTGGTGTATTTGTGGTTCAGGTAAAGAAAAAATCAGTGCACACCAGATACAGGAATATCAGGAATCAGCACTCAGTAGTGAAAATGCCAGCCAATTAGTGCTCAGTAGCAGTAACACTGAACAGTAAGCACTCAGTAGCTGTAAGGCCAACCAATCAGCACTTAGTATTAGTAATGTTAACTGGTAAGCGCTCAGTAGCAGTAATACTAATCAAACCACAGTCAGTAGCAGTAATGCTAACCAATCAGTGCTCAGTAGCAGTAATGGCAACAAATCAGCATTCAGTAGCAGTAACACCAACACATCAGCACTCAGTAGCAGTAACACCAACAAATCAGCATTCAGTAGCAGTAACACCAACAAATCAGCACTCAGTAGCAGTAACACCAACAAATCAGCACTCAGTAGCAGTAATACCAACAAATCAGCACTCAGTAGCAGTAACACCAACAAATCAGCACTCAGTAGCAGTAACACCAACAAATCAGTACTCAGTAGCAGTAACACAAACAAATCAGCACTCAGTAGCAGTAATACCAACAAATCAGCACTCAGTAGCAGTAACACCAACAAATCAGCACTCAGTAGCAGTAACACCAACAAATTAGCATTCAGTAGCAGTAACACCAACAAATCAGCACTCAGTAGCAGTAACACCAACAAATCAGCATTTAGTAGCAGTAACACCAACAAATCAGCACTCAGTAGCAGTAACACCAACAAATCAGCACTCAGTAGCAGTAACACCAACAAATCAGCATTTAGTAGCAGTAACACCAACAAATCAGCACTCAGTAGCAGTAACACCAACAAATCAGCACTCAGTAGCAGTGATACCAACAAATCAGCATTCAGTAGCAGTAACACCAACAAATCAGCATTCAGTAGCAGTAACACCAACAAATCAGTACTCAGTAGCAGTAACACCAACAAATCAGTACTCAGTAGCAGTAACACCAACAAATCAGTACTCAGTAGCAGTAACACCAACAAATCAGCACTCAGTAGCAGTAACACCAACAAATCAGCATTTAGTAGCAGTAACACCAACCAATCAGCACTCAGTAGCAGTAACACCAACAAATCAGCACTCAGTAGCAGAAACACCAACAAATCAGTACTCAGTAGCAGTAACACCAACAAATCAGCACTCAGTAGCACTTCTAATACTCTTTTAACAGTATTTATATTTTATGCAGCAATGCTAACGCTAACAGCGTCTCATGAACTGAGACATTTACACCTCCTCAATTACCCATGAGCCTCTGGGGCAGGAGCAGCTGGCATGTGTAGTGTTAGCATGGCAGAGCTGCAGGGGGTCCGCAGCTGGCAACCAGACAGCCGAGCTACGGGGGGCGGTGCATGTGTTTGAACAGGTAGTTTCTACTGAAACACAGACAGAGCGATACCCGAACACTCCAGAGTTGGAGATTTGGAAATACGGGTGGAATTCCCCTTTTTTAATGCAACGAACAGGAGAAAGAGGGGGTGGCGCGCGGCCTCTGAGCGACATACCTATTTATATTAGCCTCCAATTGGCAAGCTGTCCACTGCGCTGGCTTAGCCGTGGCCTTCTAACCGCCCGCGGTGGGAATAGCTTTAATTAAAGCAAACAAATTGTTTTCGATTTTACACCCATCACCAAGTGACGAGCGCCGCGAGTCTATCGGCGTTTATAAAGACAAATGAAGCAGCATTAACATCTGGATATCATAGACCTGCGCCTGCGATCCAGATCAATCCAGATCAATCCAGATCTCCCTGGACCTCCACTGAACCTGCTGCCAGAACTGTGCTGTGAACGTTCAACAATAGAAAATGATGATGAACAGCGAGAAGCTGGAGGCTGATTATTAATTATTGACTCTCATTAAGGCCTTGTACACTAAACAGACAAAAGTGTTGGGACACCTACACAGGAGCTTATATATGACATTCCATTCTAAATCCATAGGCATCAATAGGGTCCCAATTATATAACCCACTTAGGGCCCGAGCTTATAACCCAGCTGGGGTCCATGTATCACCAAGACCATGTAAAAGCCATAGAGCCCAGGTAAAACCTATATGTGGCCCACATGGACATGCTGACTGGAGCCCAAAGTAAGCCCGAAGTTAGAATTCAGCTGGGGACTAAAGTTAGAACTCAACTAGGGCCCAAAGCTATTATCAAGCTGGAGCCCAAAGTTGTAACCCAACTGGGGCCCAAAGTTATAACCCAACTGGAGCTCAAAGTTATAACCAACTGGGGCCCAAAGTTATAACCCAACTGGGGCCCAAAGTTATAACCCAACTGGAGCTCAAAGTTATAACCCAACTGGGGCCCAAAGTTATAACCCAACTGGAGCTCAAAGTTATAACCCAACTGGAGCTCAAAGTTATAACCCAACTGGGGCCCAAAGTTATAACCCAAACGGGGCCCAAAGTTATAACCCAAACGGAGCCCAAAGTTATAACCCAAACGGAGCCCAAAGTTATAACCCAACTGGAGCTCAAAGTTATAACCCAACTGGAGCTTAAAGTTATAACCCAAACGGAGCCCAAAGTTATAACCCAACTGAGGCCCAAAGTTATAACCCAACTGGAGCTCAAAGTTATAACCCAAATGGGGCCCAAAGTTATAACCCAAACGGAGCCCAAAGTTATAACCCAACTGGGGCCCAAAGTTATAACCCAAACGGAGCCCAAAGTTATAACCCAACTGGAGCTCAAAGTTATAACCCAACTGGGGCCCAAAGTTATAAACCAACTGGGGCCCAAAGTTATAACCCAAATGGAGCCCAAAGTTATAACCCAACTGGAGCTCAAAGTTATAACCCAAATGGGGCCCAAAGTTATAACCCAAACGGAGCCCAAAGTTATAACCCAACTGGGGCCCAAAGTTATAACCCAAACGGAGCCCAAAGTTATAACCCAACTGGAGCTCAAAGTTATAACCCAACTGGGGCCCAAAGTTATAACCCAAACGGAGCCCAAAGTTATAACCAAATGGGGCCCAAAGTTATAACCCAACTGGAGCTCAAAGTTATAACCAAACTCTGGCTCAAAGTTAAAACCCAGCTGGGATACAAAGTTATAACTCAACTGGAATATAAAGTTATAACCCAACTGGAATATAAAGTTATAACCCAGCTGGAGCTCAAAGTTATAAACCTACTGGGACCCAAAGTTATAACCCAACTGGAGGACAAAGTTATAACCCAACTGGGGCCCAAAGTTATAACTCAACTCTGGCACAAAGTTAAAACCCAGCTAGGATACAAAGTTATGACCCAACTGGGACCCAAAGTTATAACCCAACTGGAATATAAAGTTATAACCCAGCTGGAGCCCAAAGTTATAAACCAACTGGGACCCAGAGTTATAACCCAAACGGAGCCCAAAGTTGTAACCCAAATGGAGTCCAAAGTTATAACCCAACTGGGGCCCAAAGTTATAACTCAACTCTGGCTCAAAGTTAAAACCCAGCTGGAGCTCAAAGTTACAACCCAGCTGGGACCCAAAGTTATAACCCAACTCGGATTCAAAGTTAAAACCCAGCTGGAGCTCAAAGTTATAGCCCAACTGGAGCCCAAAGTTGTATCCACCAATCAAAAGGCTATAACCAGACCATGTAAAACCCACACAGCCCAGATAAAACCTCTGTGGGGCCCACTTGGACATGCTGGCTTGTTATCTACGTTTTAGCCATGTAGCTCTATTGCTAAAGCCAAAGAAGCAAACTTCAGACACCAAAACTTGGTGTTCTCTTAAGAAACAAGGTGAAATGACCCGACTACTTATCAGACAGCTAATGAACCCACAGCGTCAACCTCTATCCAGAGACTCCCATGACCTTTAACCTATACGTAACGGGCCACTAGCAGAGAGACTATAATTAGATGTCAAGGCATTAAGTCAGGTCAATAGGTTTTCCTCATCTGATCAAGCGGAACCCATAATTAACAGCTATGCATCGTGGATTTACTTCTCGACGGTCAATAAAGCTGTAATGAGAAATCAATCTGTGGCCTTTTCTTTCTCCTCTGGTGCCCAAACGCAGTGCAGACGCTGGTTCTTCACTTTTTCATCAACAACTTGTCGAATCAGTGGTACTACATTCCATCACATGAGGAAAAATAGCTTATAATCTAATTAATTAGTTTATATACATCCTGGCCACTTTATCAGAAACCCAACAGAACAGTAAGAGACAGAATACCTGAAAAATTTTGCAGCAACAGACAGACTACAATCTATAACAGCACACTGCTATAAAGTATGTGTTTCTTATAAAGTGGCCAGTGAGTGGAACCACAAGGCTGGTGTTTCTAATAAAGTGGCTAGTTAGTGGAAGCACAAGATAGGTGTTTCTAATAAAGTGGCCACTTAGAGGAAGCACAAGGTGAGTGTTTCTAATAAAGTGGCCCGTTATTGAAAGTACAAGGTGGGTGTTTCTAATAAAGTGGCCAGTGAGTGGAGGTAAAGGGGATGTGTTTCTAATAAAGAGGCCTGCCTTGGGAAGTACACAGTGGGTGTTTCTAATAAAGTGGCCAGTTTAAGGAAGTACAAGGTAGGTGTTTCTAATAAAGTGGCCAGTTAGTGGAGGTAGAAGATAGGTGTTTCTAATAAAGCGGCTGGTTTAAGGAAGTACAAGGTAGGTGTTTCTAATAAAGTGGCCAGTTAGTGGAGGTAGAAGATAGGTGTTTCTAATAAAGCGGCTGGTGTTTCTAATAAAGTGGCC
>CM038718.1:39518391-39528422 GCA_021613375.1 Megaleporinus macrocephalus
GCTACTTACTGTATTGTCCAGGTGACTAAAGATTTTGCACAGTACTGTATGTGTAATGTATATATATTACAGATGGAAAGATCGATCGGCCATGTATCAGTAACCGACAATTTTTAATCTAAATCAAAAATATGTAATCGGTGATTGGCAGATATTTCTCTAATGTAGCTGATCCCGAGAGCTGATCGATGGCGTTAAACAAATAAGCCTAATTTCTGCATTTCCAGCTAGCATATGGTGGTGGTAGCTTCCTGTAATGTTTTCTATTTACATTCATTCTGAAAATCATGGCAGCAACACCTTCCAAAAAGTTTGGGACAGAATCTATTCAAGACAAGAACCATCTTAAACAATCATGCATGGACATAACATTCCTTCCTAAGCAATGGGTCGAGGCTCCTCCATGCTCTACGAAAAACCCAACCGTTTCAATGCCTGAGGACATGAAAGCCAAGATTTTAGGTGATCCACCCTGTAGAGTGCGCCATATCACCAAAACATTCCAAAACCCTGAGAAATCTCAACTCAACCCTGTGACCTTTGACCCCTCAGACTGCACTGCACTAATAACCAGCCTATGTTAGAGATGGACATGACCACAGGGGTCTGGGAATCCTTTGTCAAACATCAACAGCCATCCGGAAACACTGCTGACCTCTCTGGATTGAAGCTCAATAGAAACATGTGGTGAAGTCTGGAGTCTGATGACGGTTCACTGGCGTAACAGTAGAAGGGGATCAAAATATGGGCTCCCAACAACCACCTGGAAGACCTGCTAGACCCACCAACATTGTCCTTCCATCATCTTTGAGAGATTGCGGAGAACATCAAGCTCCAGCTTCAGATCTGAGAACATCCACAGGTGTTTCTGTCCATCCTTCCACTGTGAGAAGACACCTCAGCATTATCGGGGGTCTGAAAGGATGTGTAACTGTTCAAGAAGCTCCTCATAGGAGATACAGACACATCAAACGAAGAAGCTGAACGATGGACTAACCACCCCAGAGTCTAGAAGCTCAACCTCACTGAATGTGTTTGGGGTTATTTTGGATGGTGAGAAGCAGAAGCTTCTGAAAACTGGTGACTGATATCAAACATAGACATTTGTAATGCGGACCACCGATGTGGCAGAGACATCTGCCTGCTGGACGCAATAATAAAGTGCTTCTGTCCGTGTCCCTGTATTATGAGGGGCTGATGTGATTAGAGTGTCTTCTGGGAGGAGCTCCTGAAAACCCAGCTGAAATCCTGAAGGACGTTTTAAAGCACCACTTCACCTGATCACGAGGGGAAGCGGCTTAGGGGACGGGCTGTTAGATTAAAAGTAAAGTATTTGATGATTTATCTGTGTTATCAAAGCCGCCGACGGGATTCTCTTTGGGAGAATATTGATATTGAAGTTTTTGGCCCCGTGCCTGAGAGCCACGCCACGCTGTGCTGTTCGCTTTCACTAAGCTTTACTGTCCTCGTCCTCGTTACAATGAATGGGTGTGGTTAGTGCGGTGGTGTAGTGGTTAGTATGGTGGTGTAGTGGTTAGTACGGTGATGTAGTGGTTAGTATGGTGGTGTAGTGGTTAGTATGGTGGTGTAGTGGTTAGTATGGTGGTGTAGTGGTTAGTACGGTGGTGTAGTGGTTAGTATGGTGGTGTAGTGGTTAGTACGGTGGTGTAGTGGTTAGTACGGTGGTGTAGTGGTTAGTATGGTGGTGTAGTGGTTAGTACGGTGGTGTAGTGGTCAGTATGGTGGTGTAGTGGTTAGTACGGTGGTGTAGTGGTTAGTATGGTGGTGTAGTGGTTAGTACAGTGGTGTAGTGGTTAGTATGGTGGTGTAGTGGTTAGTATGGTGGTGTAGTGGTTAGTACGGTGGTGTAGTGGTTAGTATGGTGGTGTAGTGGTTAGTACGGTGGTGTAGTGGTTAGTAAGGTGGTGTAGTGGTTAGTATGGTGGTGTAGTGGTTAGTATGTTGGTGTAGTAGTTAGTATGGTGGTGTAGTGGTTAGTATGGTGGTGTAGTGGTTAGTACAGTGGTGTAGTGGTTAGTACGGTGGTGTAGTGGTTAGTATGGTGGTGTAGTGGTTAGTACGGTGGTGTAGTGGTTAGTACGGTGGTGTAGTGGTTAGTATGGTGGTGTAGTGGTTAGTACGGTGGTGTAGTGGTTAGTACGGTGGTGTAGTGGTTAGTATGGTGGTGTAGTGGTTAATACGGTGGTGTAGTGGTTAGTACGGTGGTGTAGTGGTTAGTATGGTGGTGTAGTGGTTAGTATGGTGGTGTAGTGGTTAGTATGGTGGTGTAGTGGTTAGTACGGTGGTGTAGTGGTTAGTACGGTGGTGTAGTGGTTAGTATGGTGGTGTAGTGGTTAGTACGGTGGTGTAGTGGTTAGTATGGTGGTGTAGTGGTTAGTATGGTGGTGTAGTGGTTAGTAAGGTGGTGTAGTGGTTAGTATGGTGGTGTAGTGGTTAGTATGGTGGTGTAGTGGTTAGTACGGTGGTGTAGTGGTTAGTACGGTGGTGTAGTGGTTAGTATGGTGGTGTAGTGGTTAGTACGGTGGTGTAGTGGTTAGTACGGTGGTGTAGTGGTTAGTATGGTGGTGTAGTGGTTAGTACGGTGGTGTAGTGGTTAGTATGGTGGTGTAGTGGTTAGTACGGTGGTGTAGTGGTTAGTACGGTGGTGTAGTGGTTAGTATGGTGGTGTAGTGGTTAGTACGGTGGTGTAGTGGTTAGTACGGTGGTGTAGTGGTTAGTACGGTGGTGTAGTGGTTAGTACGGTGGTGTAGTGGTTAGTACAGTGGTGTAGTGGTTAGTATGGTGGTGTAGTGGTTAGTACGGTGGTGTAGTGGTTAGTACGGTGGTGTAGTGGTTAGTATGGTGGTGTAGTGGTTAGTACGGTGGTGTAGTGGTTAGTACGGTGGTGTAGTGGTTAGTACGGTGGTGTAGTGGTTAGTATGGTGGTGTAGTGGTTAGTAAGGTGGTGTAGTGGTTAGTATGGTGGTGTAGTGGTTAGTACGGTGGTGTAGTGGTTAGTATGGTGGTGTAGTGGTTAGTACGGTGGTGTAGTGGTTAGTACGGTGGTGTAGTGGTTAGTACGGTGGTGTAGTGGTTAGTATGGTGGTGTAGTGGTTAGTACGGTGGTGTAGTGGTTAGTATGGTGGTGTAGTGGTTAGTATGGTGGTGTAGTGGTTAGTACGGTGGTGTAGTGGTTAGTATGGTGGTGTAGTGGTTAGTATGGTGGTGTAGTGGTTAGTATGGTGGTGTAGTGGTCAGCACTGTCGCCTTACAGCAAGAAGATCTTAGTTGGATTCCCCTGGGTCTAGGGAGCAGTGGAACACCCACATACACACACACTATTGAACACACAATTGTAAGCACACTTGTCTGGAGTGGTTGACAGCCCTGGCTGGCTCCCTAAACTCCAATTCACTCTTTTTACCAACATGTTCACAATTTCAGAGGAAGCAACGCACTCTTCTCACTTTTTATTGTGTTTATTTTCTTTTGTTTTAATGTCACGTTGTGTTTTCTCACATGCTTATGTGGAGATAAACACCTTTACACAAGCCTGGAGCTGCCTTCACGCTGCATGTAGAAAATTCACAGCTGCGTTTTCAGACACACTGTTTTCAGTGGAACGCAAAGCAGATGTTCCCCAGACCACCACGTCGAGGCACGAAGCAAGTCAAGAAAGAGTCTTCAGTGTGGGGAAAGATCTGCGGCTACAGTGCATCACACAGGAGGCCGCCCCGGGAAGCCTTTAAGGCCAGAACTGCCATGAAGCAGCAGCTGAACACCACCAGTCCAGGCAGCCTCGTAGCTGCAATGTAGCATCGCTTAGGCAGCCAGCCTAAAAGGCCTCGCAGCTCCAATGTATTTCTGCTCATGCATGCAGCTGAGCACCAGTGGTCCAGACAGCCCCCCAGGCGTGTTGCAGCACTGTGCAAGTGACCGGCCTCGGCAACCACAAGGCTGCAATGCAGCATCACTTAGGCAGCCAGCCCAAAAGACCTCGCAGCTCCAGCATAGTGCTGCTCATGCATGCAGCCGAGCACCAGTGGTCCAGGCAGCCCCACAGGCATGTTGCAGCATTGTGCAAGTGGCCTGCCCCGGCAACAACATAGCTGCAACGTAGCATCACTTAGGCAGCCAGCCCAAAAGCCCTCCCAGCTCCAAGGTATTTCTGCTCATGAATGCAGCCGAGCAGCAGTGGTCCAGGCAGCCCCCCAGGCGTGCTGCAGCATTATTCAAGCAGCTGGCCCAGACAGCAACATAGCTGCAATGCAGCATCACTCAGCCAGCCAGCCCAAAAGCCCTCCCAGCTCCAAGGTATTTCTGCTCATGAATGCAGCCGAGCACCAGTGGTCCAGGCAGCCCCCCAGGCGTGTTGCAGCATTGTGCAAGTGACTGGCCTTGGCAACCACAAAGCTGCAATGTAGCATCACTCAGGCAGCCAGCCCAAAAGGCCTCCCAGCTCCAAGGTATTTCTGCTTGTGCATGCAGCTGAGAAATAGTGGTCCAGGCAGCCCCCCAGGCGTGTTGCAGCATCATTCAAGAAGCTGGCCCAGACAGCAACATAGCTGCAATGTAGCATCACTCAGGCAGCCAGCCCAAAAGGCCATACATCTCCAGTGTAGTGCTGCTCCTGCTTGCTGCCAGATACCACTGGTCCAGGCAGCCCCTCAGCTGTGTTGCAGCATCATTTGAACAGTCGGCCCCGGCAACCACATAGCTACAGAGTAGCCTCACCTGGGCAGCCAGCCTGAAAGGCCTTATTACTCCACTGTATTGCTGCCCATGCATGGCAAACGCCTCAGCCAGCAGGGAATCATCAGAGCGCACACACGAACAATACAAAACCAACAGAACCGGTCCTTACACACACACACACACACACACACACACAGAAAGTGACCTTCCTCTTGTCCAATCTTCATCCATCATCCTCATCAGCATTATCAGCTAATCAGGTCCTCCTCCTCTACTTCATCCTCTCTCTCTCTCTTTCTCTCTCCTTTCATCCTCCTTGTGACCTTTACAGACTAAAGGCAAACAGAAGCAGCTCCGCCACTTAATGACTGGAGAGTGCGGCGAGTGCGGTGAGTGTGGAGAGTGCGGCAAGAGCGTTGAGTAAAGCGAGTGTGGAGAGTGCGGCAAGTGCGGCAAGTGCAGTGAGTGTGGAGTGTGCGGCAAGAGTGTTGAGTACAGCGAGTGTGGAGAGTGCAGCAAGAGTGTTGAGTACAGCGAGTGTGGAGAGTGCGGCAAGTGCAGTGACTGTGGAGAGTGCGGTGAGTGCGGCAAGTGCGGAGAGTGTGGTGAGTGTGGCGAGTGTGGCGAGTGTGGCGAGTGTGGAGAGTGTGGCGAGTGCGGAGTGTATGGGGAATGTGGAGAGTGCCATGTGTGCGACGTGTGCGGTGAGTGCGTGCAGTGCGTGTGGAGAGTGTGTGGGTTGAGTGTGCAGAGTGCGGAGAGTACGGCGAGTGCAGTGAGTGTGGCGAGTGCGGAGAGTGTGGTGAGTGCAGTGAGTGTGGCGAGTGCGGAGAGTACGGCGAGTGCAGTGAGTGTGGCGAGTGCGGAGAGTGCAGTGAGTGTGGTGAGTGCGGTGAGTGCAGTGAGTGTGGAGAGTGCAAAGAGTGAGCTGTGAGTAAGGCTGGTCTTAAAAGAGCGCGACTGCAGCACCATCATCATCAACCCCTTCATACTGAGCAGCACCATAGAGAATATATTAATAGCAGTAGTTAAAACCATCACATGACCCTTAATGACGTCTAATAAACTGAGATATTACAATGACGGGCTGCTGGAACAGTAATGATAGATTAATAATGATATTATTAGACTAATAGTGTCTAATAATATCCTAATATTTGAGCTAAAAGTGGAGCAGCAGTGATGTTATTAGGCCGACTACGACTGTCTCCCATTAGAGCAGCAGTTAAAACCATCACGTGACCATTAATGGACTAATTCTGTTCAATAGTAGCGTGGGGTATTGATCGTATATCAGACTAATAACAGAATATTAGGCGCTCGTTAGCGGTAGCGGAGCTCGTCTCTACAAAACAATAACAATATCACAGAGCTGGAAATCCTTGAAGATGAGAATTCTTGTGTTATTAGTGTGGATTGAGAGCTCTCGTCACTTTCATTATCTCTGTCTCTCTCATTAGACTGAATGGAGCACCTGATTCCCCTCTGCCCCCTTCACTCCCAGTAATGAAGAGCTTTCTAATTATTACATTACGGCACGCGCAGGAATCCTCTCCTTTATCTCGCCGTGAATCGGAGCTGATGAGAGACCCGCGCCGCTGTCGCTCGGCTGATTGCTGTGTTTTTAAAGACACAGCGCGCCGGGGGGCCGGCTAAGCGCCCTTGACCTCCGACCCGGCTCTCTCAGACGCGTTCAGCTGAACACTGGGCCGACACAAAAAGACGTTCACTCAAATTTAGCTGAGCATCACTCAGACGTATGAAGACTCTATTATATTAAGTGAGCTGGAGAGATGAACTGAACACACAGGAGGTTAAACAGATGAACAGAGGGAGAGATTAGAGGACGAGGACCAGCGGCGGTTTAAAATAACAAATAAAAAGAATATAATCAAATAAAAGCAATCCGGAAAAAGGTCCTGACTCTAAACCTGTAATAACATTGTTATATAGTGTACTAGTGAGAGTTCAGTACTCAGAACTGTAAACCTGTAATAACACTGTTATATAGTATAATAGTGAGAGTTCAGTACTCAGAACTGTAAACCTGTAATAACACTGTTATATAGTGTAATAGTGAGAGTTCAGTACTCAGAACTCTAAACCTGTAATAACACTGTTATATAGTATAATAGTGAGAGTTCAGTACTCAGAACTGTAAACCTGTAATAACACTGTTATATAGTGTAATATTGAGAGTTCAGTACTCAGAACTGTAAACCTGTAATAACACTGTCATATAGTGTAACACTGAGAGTTCAGTACTCAGAACTGTAAACCTGTAATAACACTGTTATATAGTGTAATAGTGAGAGTTCAGTATTCAGAACTTTAAACCTGTAATAACACTGTTATATAGTGTACTAGTGAGAGTTCAGTACTCAGAACTGTAAACTTGTAATAACACTGTTATATAGTGTAACAGTGAGAGTTCAGTACTCAGAACTGTAAACTTGTAATAACACTGTTATATAGTGTAACAGTGAGAGTTCAGTACTCAGAACTGTAAACTTGTAATAACACTGTTATATAGTGTAACAGTGAGAGTTTAGTACTCAGAACTGTAAACCTGTATCAACACTGTTATATAGTGTAATAGTGAGAGTTCAGTACTCAGAACTGTAAACCTGTAATAACACTGTTATATAGTGTAATAGTGAGAGTTCAGTACTCAGAACTCTAAACCTGTAATAACACTGTTATATAGTATAATAGTGAGAGTTCAGTACTCAGAACTGTAAACCTGTAATAACACTGTTATATAGTGTAATAGTGAGAGTTCAGTACTCAGAACTGTAAACCTGTAATAACACTGTTATATAGTGTAATACTGAGAGTTCAGCACTCAGAACTGTAAACCTGTAATAACACTGTTATATAGTATAATAGTGAGAGTTCAGTACTCAGAACTGTAAACCTGTAATAACACTGTTATATAGTGTAAAAGTGAGAGTTCAGTACTCAGAACTCTAAACCTGTAATAAAACTGTTATATGGTGCACAAGTGACAGTTCAGTACTCAGAACTCTAAACCTGTAATAACACTGTTATATAGTGTACATGTGAGAGTTCAGTACTCAGAACTCTAAACCTGTAATAACACTGTTATATAGTGTACATGTGAGAGTTCAGTACTCAGAACTGTAAACCTGTAATAACACTGTTATATAGTATAGCGTTCAGTACTCAACTCTAAACCTGTAATAACACTGTTATATAGTGTAATAGTGTGAGTTTAATACTCAGAACTCTAAACCTGTAATAAAACTGTTATATAGTGTAATAGTGAGAGTTTAATACTCAGAACTGTAAACCTGTAATAACACTGTTATATAGTGTACAAGTGAGAGTTCAGTACTCAGAACTGTAAAGCTGTAATAACACTGTTATATAGTATAGCGTTCAGATCTCAACTCTAAACCTGTAATAACACTGTTATATAGTGTAATAATGAGAGTTCAGTACTCAGAACTGTAAACCTGTAATAACACTGTTATATAGTGTAATAGTGACTTCAGTACTTAGAACTGTAAACCTGTAATAACACTGTTATATAGTGTAATAGTGACTTCAGTACTTAGAACTGTAAACCTGTAATAACACTGTTATATAGTGTAATAGTGAGAGTTCAGTACTCAGACTGTAAACCTGTAATAACACTGTTATATAGTGTAATAGTGAGAGTTCAGTACTCAGAACTGTAAACCTGTAATAACACTGTTATATAGTGTAGTAGTGAGAGTTCAGTACTCTTTCTTACTCTGCTCCTTCTCTCTTACTTGCTCTCTTAAATCTCTCCCTTTCTTTATTCTCTCTCTCTCTTTCTGTTTTCTTTCTTGATTCTTTTTTCTTTATTCTCTTTTTCTCTCTTTCACATCTCTTTCCTTCCATCACTCCCTCTCTCATTTTCTGATTTTCTTTCTTTTTGTATTTTCTCCCACACTCTCCCGATTCTGAGTACTTTATTCTCTTTTTGTATCTCTCCCATTTTTCAATCTCTCTCTGCCTTCTTATTCTCTCCCTTTCTTTATTCTTTATCTCTTCCCTCTCTCACTGTCTCTATCTCTTTCCTCATCTAACCCCCTTTATTCTCTTATGTCTTTGTTCTCTCTCTCCTCTCTCACGCCTAAATCTTTCTACATTTAAGATCTCTTTCTTTATTCTGGTTCTCTCTCACTGTTTTTTCTGCTTCTCTCTTTCTGTATTCTTCCGCTCTCTCTCTCTCTCTCTCTCTCTCTCTCAGAACTTCCTCTGCTCGTACGAGTGAGAAGCTTGTTATGGAGGTCGATAAGTTAATCACCGTGCCGATAAGGAGAGTCAGACGCAGATAGTAATAAAGCTAAAGAGAGATAAGACAGGATTTCCAAGAGAGAGAGAGAGAGAGAGAGAGAGAGAGAGAGAGAGAGAGAGAGAGAGAGCACTAGAGAGCCAGAGAGGGAGCTAGAGAGAGAGAGAGAGGGAGAGAGAAAGAGAGAGAAAGAGAAAGCTAGAGAGCGGGGAGAGTGAGCTAGAGAGAGAGAGAGAGAGAGAAAGGAAGAGCTAAATAGGAGAAAGAGTAGTCTAATGAACTTTCCTTGCCAGTTAGTG
The DNA here is from genome assembly GCA_021613375.1 of Megaleporinus macrocephalus. Classification (NCBI taxonomy): domain Eukaryota; kingdom Metazoa; phylum Chordata; class Actinopteri; order Characiformes; family Anostomidae; genus Megaleporinus; species Megaleporinus macrocephalus. Next base: position 39,527,674 of record CM038718.1, read on the forward strand.
GATAGACCCCTGTGTGTGTGTGTGTGTGTGTGTGTGTGTGTGTGTGTGTGTATGTGTGTGTAAGTGTGTGTGCAAGTTTGTGTGTGTGTGTGTGTGTGTGTTTGTGTGAGTGTGTTTGTGTGAGTGTGTGTGTGTGTGTGTATGTGTGTGTAAGTGTGTGTGTGTGTTTGTGCGAGTTTGTGTGTGTCTGTGTGTGTTTGTGTGTCTGTGTGAGAGTGTGTGTGTGTAGGTGTTTGTGTGTCTGTGTGTGTGTGTGTGTGTGTGTGTTTGAGTGTGTGTGAGAGTGTGTGTATGTGTGTGTGAGTGTGTGTGTGTGTGTATATGTGTGTGTATGTGTGTTTGTGTGTCTGTGTGTATGAGTGTGTGTGTTTATGTGTGTGAGAGTGTGTGTATGAGAGTGTGTGTGTTTGTGTGTGTGTGTGAGAGTGTGTGTATGTGTGAGTGTGTGTTTGTGAGTGTGTGTGTTTGAGTGTGTGTATATGTGTGTGTGAGTGTGTGTGTGTGTGAGTGTGTGTGTTTGTGTGTGTATGTGCATGTGTGTGTGAGTGTGTGTGTGTGAGTGTGTGTGTGTGTGTGTGTGTGTGTGTGAATGTGTGAGTATGTGTGAGTGTGTGTGTGTGAGAGAGTGTGTGTGTGTATGTGTGTGAGTGTGTGTGTGTGTGTGTGTGAGAGAGTGTATGTGTATGTATGTGTGAGTGTGTATGTGTGTGTGAGAGTGTGTGTGTATGTGTGTGTGTGAGAGACAGTGT
>CM038718.1:39529420-39554420 GCA_021613375.1 Megaleporinus macrocephalus
AAACATTTTTATTCTTTAAAAATCATCTGATACACTTACATTAATTGTGAAATGGACAATATTGTTTGTGAATTGCATGAAAATTGCATGAAATTAAATTCTAAAGTGATCCTGAACTCTTCAGCGGTAGTGTACATCCGCCATATTGCCAACGTCCTGTGATGCAAGATGTCAGACCACCACCGTAAAAGTCCTGCTATACTTTAAAAAGCTCGTTTACTGACAGATTTAGACTTTTAGTGACTCTGATCTGTGTTTTTGTCTGATTATTTACTCCGTTTTGAATTCATCCGCGGCTCCAGGTGAATCATGGGATATTAGTATTAGTATTAGTATTAGTATTAGTATTAGCGTAGTGTGCTGTGTTCACCTACATAAAATTGGCTGCTGATTCAGTAGGTCATCCGGGTACCGTTCACCTACTACTCAATACCTACTGAGTACTCAGACATACTAGCAGCGCTCGCCTACTGATTACACTACTGAGTATTCAGACATACTAGCCACACTCACCTACTGATTTACTACTGAGTATTCAGACATACTAGCCACACTCGCCTACTGATTTACTACTGAGTATTCAGACATACTAGCCACACTCGCCTACTGATTTACTACTGAGTATTCAGACATACTAGACACGCTCACCTACTGATTTACTACTGAGTATTCAGACATACTAGCCGCTCTCGCCTACGGATTTACTACTGAGTATTCAGACATACTAGACACGCTCAGCTACTGATTTACTACTGAGTATTCAGACATACTAGCCACGCTCGCCTACTGATTTACTACTGAGTATTCAGACATACTAGCCACACTCGCCTACTGATTTACTACTGAGTATTCAGACATACTAGCCACACTCACCTACTGATTTACTACTGAGTATTCAGACATACTAGCCACACTCGCCTACTGATTTACTACTGAGTATTCAGACATACTAGACACGCTCAGCTACTGATTTACTACTGAGTAATCAGACATACTAGACACGCTCAGCTACTGATTTACTACTGAGTATTCAGACATACTAGCCACACTCGCCTACTGATTTACTACTGAGTATTCAGACATACTAGACACGCTCAGCTACTGATTTACTACTGAGTATTCAGACATACTAGCCACGCTCGCCTACTGATTTACTACTGAGTATTCAGACATACTAGCCGCGCTCGCCTACTGATTTACTACTGAGTATTCAGACACACTAGCCACTCTCAGCTACTGATTTACTACTGAGTATTCAGACATACTAGCCACGCTCGCCTACTGATTTACTACTGAGTATTCAGACATACTAGCCACGCTCGCCTACTGATTTACTACTGAGTATTCAGACATACTAGCCACGCTCGCCTACTGATTTACTACTGAGTATTCACACATACTAGCTTCGCTCACCTACTGATTTACTACTGAGTATTCAGACATACTAGCCACACTCAGCTACTGATTTACTACTGAGTATTCAGACATACTAGCCACGCTCACCTACTGATTTACTACTGAGTATTCAGACATACTAGCCACGCTCACCTACTGATTTACTACTGAGTATTCAGACATACTAGCTTCGCTCACCTACTGATTTACTACTGAGTATTCAGACATACTAGACACACTCAGCTACTGATTTACTACTGAGTATTCAGACATACTGATTTACTACTGAGTATTCAGACATACTAGCCTACTGATTACCTACTTATTTCACTACTGAGTATTCAGACATACTAGCCTCGCTTACCTACTGATTTACTACTGAGTATTCAGACATACTAGCCTCGCTTACCTACTGATTTACTACTGAGTATTCAGACATACTAGCCTCGCTTACCTACTGATTTCACTACTGAGTATTCAGACATACTAGCCTCGCTTACCTACTGATTTACTACTGAGTATTCAGACATACTAGCCGCGCTCGCCTACTGATTTACTACTGAGTATTCAGACACACTAGCCACGCTCGCCTACTGATTTACTACTGAGTATTCAGACATACTAGCTTCGCTCGCCTACTGATTTACTACTGAGTATTCAGACATACTAGCTTCGCTCACCTACTGATTTACTACTGAGTATTCAGACATACTAGCCACACTCAGCTACTGATTTACTACTGAGTATTCAGACATACTAGCCACGCTCGCCTACTGATTTACTACTGAGTATTCAGACATACTAGCTTCGCTCACCTACTGATTTACTACTGAGTATTCAGACATACTAGCCACACTCAGCTACTGATTTACTACTGAGTATTCAGACATACTAGCCACGCTCACCTACTGATTTACTACTGAGTATTCAGACATACTAGACACACTCAGCTACTGATTTACTACTGAGTATTCAGACATACTGATTTACTACTGAGTATTCAGACATACTAGCCTACTGATTACCTACTTATTTCACTACTGAGTATTCAGACATACTAGCCTCACTTACCTACTGATTTACTACTGAGTATTCAGACATACTAGCCTCGCTTACCTACTGATTTACTACTGAGTATTCAGACATACTAGCCTCGCTTACCTACTGATTTCACTACTGAGTATTCAGACATACTAGCCTCGCTTACCTACTGATTTACTACTGAGTATTCAGACATACTAGCCACGCTTACCTACTGATTTACTACTGAGTATTCAGACATACTAGACACGCTCAGCTACTGATTTACTACTGAGTATTCAGACATACTAGCCACGCTCGCCTACTGATTTACTACTGAGTATTCAGACATACTAGACACGCTCAGCTACTGATTTACTACTGAGTATTCAGACATACTAGACACACTCACCTACTGATTTACTACTGAGTATTCAGACATACTAGCCTCGCTTACCTACTGATTTACTACTGAGTAGTATACAAGTAGGAGATTTCCGATGCACCCATAGTCTAAAAGACAGACCCCCTTACCCGTTACTAGCTGGGGTATTCAGATACATAATTTTTTCCTTTCAGCTCTGAAATAAACACACCCTGTACATTACCAACACAATAAACGTTTGGCGATTGCCGCATTTTCAGGTTATAGGTTTTATTTCCAGGTAAATGTCGTGCACATGTCGAGTGAAGTCCATTTTAAACGCGGCGATACGACAGAAAATAAATTAATAAATAAAAAATTCTCCTGACTTCACGCAGCTGGTGGTGCCATCATGTCGAGGAACATTGGCTGTGTTCTCCAAACGCCTCTGGCTTCAGAGAAATGTAGGTTATGATTTGAATCCATTTGCTCAGTAACCTGCTTCTGAACGAGCTGGAACACGCGAGAGAGTTTCTTTTAGAAGGACGACGAAAAAAGGCTCATATTTAATTAAAGCATTTCCAGCTCCTATAGAACGCCAGCGCTCCTGCAGTGCTGTACGCCTTCTATAGAGAGAAAGGAAACCAAAGGGGCTTGTGGGTAATTACGAAGTTAAGGTGAAGCATTGAAGCAGCAATTAATCCTACTCAGGTCACACGGCACACGAACATCTATACTGTACACGGAATATCGTCACTAGTCAAAAGAAACCAATGGATTTCCATTTTGGTCATTTTTTATTTTTCCATATCATTTGAACCCGACAGCAGGTGTTTACACTGTGTGAAAGTTTCATGATGAACGAGCCAATAGAAATGCTCCAAAATAGCTTGGTAAAAATTCTGGTTCCATTGACTTACATTGAAAGTAAAGAAGGTTTTTGGCCTCTCCTGTAAAGTTACCTTTAACTTGTTCTTCTTTGGTTTGTTATGATATGGATTATTATCTTATTTATTAAAACTAGTGATTGGAACACCCACGTACACACATACTAGTGAACACACACAAGGGGGGAGTAAAACAACCACACACACTCATACACACTAATGAATATACACACACACTAGGGGCAGTGAAACACCTACATAGATACACACTAGTGAACACACACACATTAGAGGCAGTGAAATAACAACACACATACACACACACATACACAATAGTGCATATATACACACACTAGGGGGCAGTAAAACACCCACATACCCATACAGTAGTTAATAGACACTAGGGGGCAGTCAAACACACACATACACACACACACTAGGGGGCAGTAAAACACCTACATACATACACACACACACACACACACACACACACGCACACACACATCAGTGAATATACACACATTAGGGGGCAGTTAAACACCCACATACATACACACTAGTGAACACACACACACACACTAGGGGGCAGTAAAACACACACACACACTAGGGGGCAGTCAAACACACACATACACACACACACACTAGGGGGCAGTAAAACACCCACATACACACACTAGGGGCAGTCAAACACACACACACTAGGGGGCAGTAAAACACCCACATAAACACACTACTGCATGCACATTTAAGGGGCAGTCAAACACACACACACACACACACACACATACATACACACCACTGAATGAACACACACACACACCCTATAGTGAATACACACACTAGTGAATACACACACTAGGGGGCAGTCACACACACTGTAGTGAATACACACACTAGGGGACAGTAAAACACACACACACACACACACACACACACCCTATAGTGAATACACACACTAGTGAATACACACACTAGGGGGTAGTCACACACACACACACTGTAGTGAATACACACACTAGGGGACAGTGAAACACACACACACACACCCTATAGTGAATACACACACTAGTGAATACACACACTAGGGGGTAGTCACACACACACACACACATAAAAACACACTAATAAATGCACACAATCTGGGGACAGTGAAACAACCACACACACACACACACACACACACACACTAGTGAACACACACACACACTCACACACACAGGGAGTCTGCAGGTCTGTGGAAGCGTACGGTCATACTGGTCCACCAGCAGCGGCAAAAATAGAAAGATGAAACTGACGGACAGAGCCCGCCGGCGTCTTTCATGGCTTGTGAATGAAAATCACTTCACTTCCAGACGGGAATTGCTTCTAGAAGTTCTCGCAGGTCGTTCACAACCAATTCCTGAAAGAACGCTCCGCAGGGAACTGCATACCATGAACATATGGAGCAGAGTGACCTCGAGAGGCCTTTGCTCACTTCTGCTCGGATACAGTGGGCGAACGGACACAAACATTGGACTGGCAAGAAACGTGCTGTCTGGTGAGAGGAATCCGACGCTTGTAGTCAGAATTAGAATTCCTGGAATTCCGAGCTTCTTACGATTCCAGTATTCAAAGTGAACAGCCAAATCCGATTCGACTGACGGAATTCCGAGTCAGATACAGACCCACAAATTACACAGAGCCTGTGAGATGAGCCAATCACTCAGGCATGGTGACATCACAACCATGACCAACTGGCAACCAACAGATACTCTCAGCCTGACTGGGATGTGATGGTGGGAAAGTAATGGCTGTTAATACAGACCAGCACAGAGGGGGCACTGTTATTGGGGTCACAGATATTTAAATAATTAATACATAATTATTAGGATACTACGCCAGTCCTTGGGAGTGAACGTTTAGCCCACCTGTGCCCACCAAAACAGGCAGCCCTGGCACTGACCCGGCTGGGGGGACATCAGCAGCAATCGCCACCAGACACTGCGGCCCTTATTAGCACTGTTATTAATAATTACTGATATTACTCCTGATGATTAAGTAGCAGTTTCTCTGTCCTCAGGTCAGTTCTCTGGAGGAACGCTCTGTCCTCAGGTCAGTTCTCTGGAGGAACGCTCTGTCCTCAGGTCAGTTCTCTGGAGGAACGCTCTGTCCTCAGGTCAGTTCTCTGGAGGAACGCTCTGTCCTCAGGTCAGTTTTCTGGAAGAACGCTCTGTCCTCAGGTCAGTTTTCTGGAAGCCCGCTCTGTCCTCAGGTCAGTTCTCTGGAAGCCCGCTCTGTCCTCAGGTCAGTTCTCTGGAGGAACGCTCTGTCCTCAGGTCAGTTCTCTGGAGGAACGCTCTGTCCTCAGGTTAGTTCTCTGGAGGAACGCTCTGTCCTCAGGTCAGTTTTCTGGAAGAACGCTCTGTCCTCAGGTCAGTTCTCTGGAAGCCCGCTCTGTCCTCAGGTCAGTTCTCTGGAGGAACGCTCTGTCCTCAGGTCAGTTCTCTGGGAGAACGCTCTGTCCTCAGGTCAGTTCTCTGGAGGAACGCTCTGTCCTCAGGTCAGTTCTCTGGGAGAACGCTCTGTCCTCAGGTCAGTTCTCTGGAGGAACGCTCTGTCCTCAGGTCAGTTCTCTGCAGGAACGCTCTGTCCTCAGGTCAGTTCTCTGGAGGAACGCTCTGTCCTCAGGTCAGTTCTCTGGAAGAACGCTCTGTCCTCAGGTCAGTTCTCTGGAAGCCCGCTCTGTCCTCAGGTCAGTTCTCTGCAGGAACGCTCTGTCCTCAGGTCAGTTCTCTGGAGGAACGCTCTGTCCTCAGGTCAGTTCTCTGGAGGAACGCTCTGTCCTCAGGTCAGTTCTCTGGAGGAACGCTTTGTCCTCAGGTCAGTTCTCTGGAGGAACGCTCTGTCCTCAGGTCAGTTCTCTGGAAGAACGCTCTGTCCTCAGGTCAGTTCTCTGGAAGAACGCTCTGTCCTCAGGTCAGTTCTCTGGAAGCCCACTCTGTCCTCAGGTCAGTTTTCTGGAAGCCCACTCTGTCCTCAGGTCAGTACCCTGGAAGAACGCTCTGTCCTCAGGTCAGTTCTCTGGAAGCCCGCTTTGTCTTTAGGTCAATTCCCTGGAAGAACGCTCTGTCCTCAGGTCAGTTCTCTGGAAGAACGCTCTGTCCTCAGGTCAGTTCTCTGGAAGAACGCTCTGTCCTCAGGGCAGTTCTCTGGAGGAACGCTCTGTCCTCAGGTCAGTTCTCTGGGAGAACGCTCTGTCCTCACGTCAGTTCTCTGGAGGAACGCTCTGTCCTCAGGTCAGTTTTCTGGAGGAACGCTCTGTCCTCAGGTTAGTTCTCTGGAGAACGCTCTGTCCTCAGGTCAGTTCTCTGGAGGAACGCTCTGTCCTCAGGTCAGTTCTCTGGAGGAACGCTCTGTCCTCAGGTTAGTTCTCTGGAGGAACGCTCTGTCCTCAGGTCAGTTCTCTGCAGGAACGCTCTGTCCTCAGGTCAGTTCTCTGGAGGAACGCTCTGTCCTCAGGTCAGTTCTCTGGGAGAACGCTCTGTCCTCAGGTCAGTTCTCTGGAGGAACGCTCTGTCCTCAGGTCAGTTCTCTGGGAGAACGCTCTGTCCTCAGGTCAGTTCTCTGGAGGAACGCTCTGTCCTCAGGTCAGTTCTCTGGAGGAACGCTGGGTAACAGAGTGTTTAGATTAGAGAACACAGTGAACTCTAATAAACTCTAACACTGAGACAGTTCCCAAAATTCTCTGTTTTTCATTATCAGCCAATCAGAGTTCAGCAGACGAACCTGATCACTCTTTAATTATCATTAACACCCTCACACATACACAGCTATGGGTTTAATTACATACGATTCATTCACATACTCTCTTTCTCACTCTCACACACACTTTCTTTCACTCCCTCACACACATACACACACACACTCTCTCACACACACACAGCTATGGGTTTAATTACATACCATTCATTCACATACTCCCTCTATTTCTCTCTTTCTCTCTCTCACACACTCTCACACACACACTCTCTCACTCCCTCACACACATATACACATACACACACACACACACTCTCTCACTCTCTCACACACATACACACTCTCTTACACATACACAGCTATGGGTTTAATTACATACCATTCATTCACATACTCTCTCTCTCTCTCTCTCTCTCTCTCTCTCACTCTTACACACACACACTCTCTCTCACACATACACGCACACTCTTTCTCTCTCTCCCTCACTCAGTCAAACACACACAAACACACTCTCTCTTTCTCCCTCTCACACACTCTTTCTCTCACTCTCTCTCTCTCACATTCACTCTCTCACTCTCTCTCAAACATACACTCTCTCACTCTCACTGACTTTTTCCTCTCTCTAACTCTCTCTCACACACACTCTCTCTCTCACTCTCTCTTTCTTCCTGGATGGTGGATGTAATGGTGAAGACTAACATCTAAACACACACACACACATACATACACACACACACACACACACACACACACACACACATACATACACACACACACACACACACACACATAGACTATAAATCTAATAGGAAACCAGCATTGTGACCAGTCACCAATAGGAGAATATTATGATTATAAATTCACCAATAAAAAAACAGCAGGATTGTAAGTCCACCAATAGGAAAACAGCATGGCTAAAAGTCTACCAATAGAGGAACGGCACTGTTAAATGTCCACCAATAGGAAAACAATATAACAAGCTGTAATTTATCCATTTACAGCATGACTAAAAGTCCACCAATAGCAGAAGGGACCAATAGGAAAGCAGTATGACTATAAATAGGCGAACAGCATGACTAGATGTTCACCAATAGGAGAACAGTACAGACAAAAATCTACCAATAGGAGAACAGTATAGATTCAAGTGCACAAGAACTGCACGGTTACTGCCCACCAATAGGTGAACGTTATGAATGTTAGGTGTGTATTTCTGTCATTGTTGGGACTTACTGTTACCATTTGCGTCTATAGCTGTGGTCCTGCTGGTGCTGGTGTATTATATGAAGATCAATAACACAGTATCTTGAACTCCAGTAAACAGGAATTAACCGGAATTAATCACACCTGATCTGTAATCTATGCAGGTAGTCGTGTTGTGTTCATTGTGTCTGCGTTCATTATCAGAAGCGGGTGATTCTCTAAGCAGGCTGGTGTCGGTGGTCGCTATTTTGTGCCTAAAAAAAAAAACCTTTTAATTTCCTCCTTTGTACTTTTTTCTTTTTCTCGCTGCATATTTTTCTCTCTCACTGTAGCACCAGTGTGGGGTGAATCAACCTTGACAGAGACTCCAGATCCATTTTCGTGAGTGGAGGATAAAAAAAAATAAAAAAATACAGCAGGCGTTAATTGCAATGACAAGCTACCTGAGAACATCCCGCTTTTGCACTTTCTGCTTTCACATTCTGTCAGAGTGGAGGAGTCTGTTTTTAGTTCAGTTCAGCCAGGAGGACAAGCGCTAAGCTTAATTAAGTGGCATGCGTCTCTTTCACAACACAAAGTGTCTCCTGTCTCTTTATTATAAAAAAAAATACCCACAAACAAACTTTTCTTCATATAAACGAGCTTTTCAGCTCTTATCATCATGAAATGTTATGAACTGAGACATTCTACTAGTTTAGCTTCATAAGAATTTATTATAAATCCACAAACAGGAGACTTGCTGTTAAATTTCTGTTAGAACATGATTAAATGTCCACCAATAGGAGAATTTCATGGTTAAATGTCAACCAATGGGAAAAAATCAAGACTATAAATTTACCAATAGAAGAACAGCATATCTATAAGTCCACCAATAGAAAATCAGCATGAATAAAAACCACCAATAGGAGAATATTATGACTATACATACACCAATAGAAAACATTATGACAATACATCCCTATACAACATGAATAAAATTCCACCAATAGGAGAATGGCATGGTAAATGCCCACCAATAGGAGACAATCAAGACTATAAATCCACCAGTAGGAAAACAATTTTAACACGCTGTAATTTACCAATTTACAGTATGACTAAAAGTCCACCAATAGCAGAAGGGCAAAACGGAACCAATAGGAAAGCAGTATGACTATAAATAGGGGAACGGCATGTCAACCAATAGCAGAATATTATGACAAGTCCATTATTAGAAGAAGAGCATGGACAAAGTCTACCAACAGAGGCACTGCACGGCTAACTGTCCACTAATGGCAGAATGTTATGGCTATGAATCCACCACTAGGACAACGGTTTGAGTAAAGCCCACCAATAGGAGAACAGAATGACAGTAATAGCAGAACGGCATGGTTAAATGTCCACCAATAGGAGAACATTATGACTATATAAACTCATTAACAGGAGAACATGACTGTAAGCCCACCAACAGTAGAACAGTATGGATACAAATCCACCAATAGAAGAACTCCACAGTTAAATGTCCACCAAACGTTATGACTTACAAATCCACCAATAGGAGAACAGCATGGCTGTAAATCCACCAACAGGTGAACAGCATGGCTGTAAATCCACCATCAGGTGAATGATGAGGTTAAATGTCCACTAATAGGAGAACATTATGATTATCTATCCACCAATAAGCTAACAGTATGGCTATAACTGCACAGTTAAATGTCCACCAATAGGAAACTGTTGTGACAACAAATCCACCAATAGGAGAACAGTATGGCTAAATGTCCACCAAGAAAAGAATAGCATGGCTGTAAGTCCACCAATAGGAGAACAGCATGGTTATTAACAGTACACTGTTTAAGAGGAGGCTCTTTAAAGAACCTTAGAACCTTGACTTCTGCACAGAACCATTTGCACGCTTGAACGGTCCTTTGTATGGTGACATGGTTCTTCAGACATTTATTGTATACGTTAAAGTTCTAACAGAATCAATCCCTGTTCTTTAACGAGCCTCCTTTTAAACAGTGTACTGTTCATAACCATGCAACCAAGGAAGAACTTAACCATGCACACGCTTCTAATAACTCATAGATGTAAACAGAACCATTGGAACCTCTGAAGAACCAACTTTTTAAGGTTCCACCAGCAGGAGAACAGTGAGGCTGTGCAGGACGGGTTCTGTCTCTTTAAATGGAGGCTGCTTTCTGATGTTTAACCTTCTGTTTCTGCGTCTGTATCCTAGCGCGGCTGGAGTGACCTCATATCTGGGTGACATTTTCAGCACAGATAGACAAATTCCAGTGACACTGACGGAAGATGAGAGGAGATTCTGCCCCCCACCCCCTCCAGCCCCCGCTCTCTCTCTCTCTCTTTTATTCTTTCTTCTTCTTTGCTGTTTCGCTCTCTCTGCTGGAGCCCAAAGGAATTTCCATTAGATGATCTATTGAAATTTTAATTAAAAGCTTCACGCGTCACGTCCATCAAGCGGCTGAAGTGGCTTTGTGCGGATCCGGCGCGGGTAGAGAAAAAAAGAGTCTGCCTGTTTCAGAGTTAAGTGAATCAGAACTGACTGAACAGAGAAAGGTTAACGAAGCTGTTTACATACAGTCAGTCTGACTTTCCTACAGTTCGGCAGGAAATCTAATCTGTCTTCTTTCATGGGAGTTTTTTTGGAGTTCTCTAACTTTCAGAAGTGAGAACTAAGAACTGTTTAATGTAATATGTTTAGTTTTATTGTTTTATTACTTTATTAGAAAAATTATAAATACAATATTCACAAGTCATGGATGCATGAGTTCTCGTCTGATCTTTATGTCTGATGTATAAAGATGAGACAGATATGCACATAACCAAAAATCACCGGAACAGGAGAACAGAATGCCCAAAATGTGACCAATAAAAGAAAAGCATGCCTAAAAATTCCACCAATAAAAGAATAGAATGGCTTAAAATCCACCAATAAAAAAAAGTATGACTAAAAATTCACCAAAAGAGGAATGGAATGGCTTGAAATTCACCAATAAAGGAATTAAATGGCATGAAATACACCAATAGAAGAATGGAATGGCTTGAAATTTACCAATAGAGGAATGGAATGGCTTGAAATTCACCAATAGAGGAATGGAATGGCTTGAAATTCACCAATAGAGGAATGGAATGGCTTGGAATTCACCAATAAATAAATAGGACGACTTGGAATTAACCAATGGAGGAATAGAATGACTTGGAATTAAACAATGGAGGAATAGAATGACTTGGAATCAACCAATAGAGGAATAGAATGGCTTGGAATTCACCAATAGAGGAATAGACTGGCTTGAAATTCACCAATAGAGGAATAAAATGGCTTGAAATTCACCAATAGAGGAATAGAATGGCTTGAAATTCACCAATAGAGGAATGGAATGGCTTGGAATTCACCAATAAATAAATAGAATGACTTGGAATTAAACAATGGAGGAATAGAATGACTTGGAATCAACCAATAGAGGAATAGAATGGCTTGGAATTCACCAATAGAGGAATAGAATGGCTTGAAATTCACCAATAGAGGAATAGAATGGCTTGAAATTCACCAATAGAGGAATAGAATGGCTTGAAATTCACCAATAGATGAATGGAATGGCTTGGAATTCACCAATAAATAAATAGAATGACTTGGAATTAAACAATGGAGGAATAGAATGACTTGGAATCAACCAATAGAGGAATAGAATGGCTTGGAATTCACCAATAGAGGAATAGAATGGCTTGAAATTCACCAATAGAGGAATAGAATGGCTTGAAATTCACCAATAGAGGAATAGAATGGCTTGAAATTCACCAATAGAGGAATGGAATGGCTTGAAATTCACCAATAGAGGAATGGAATGGCTTGAAATTCACCAATAGAAGAATGGATTGACTCAAAATCCAGCAATAGAGGAATGCGATGGCTTAAAATCCTCCAAATAGAAGAATGGTATGCCTAAAACTTCACCAATAGAAGAATGGAATGCATAAATATCCACCAAACATCAGAACATGTCCAAATATTCACCAATAGAAGAACAGCATGTCTAAATATCCAACAACAGAAGAATAAAATGGCTTAAAAACACTAATAGAAGAAAAGCATGTTTAAAAACCAACCAAAAGAACAAAAGCCAAAAAAATCCACCAATAGAAGAACAGCATGTCTAAATATCCAACAATAGCAGAATGAAATGGCTTTAAACCACCAATAGGAAAAAAGCATGTTTAAAAACCAACCAATAGAAGAACAAAAGCCAAAGAATCCTCCAATAGAAGAACAGCATTTCTAAAAAATCCACCAACAGAAGAATGGTATACCTAAAACTTCACCAATAGAAGAATGAACCACATAAATATCCACCAATAGGAGAAAAGCATGTCTAAATATCCAACAACAGCAGAATGAAATGGCTTGAAAATCCTCCAATAGAAGAACAGCATTTCTAAAAAATCCTCCAATAGAAGAACAGCATTTCTAAAAAATCCTCCAATAGAAGAACAGTATTTCTAAAAAACCCACCAATAGAAGAACAGAATTGCTTAAAATTCACCAACCGAAGAATAAACCGCATAAATATCCACCAATAGGAGAACAGCATGTCTAAAAACCCACCAATAGGAGAACAGCATGCCTAAACACCCACCAAAAGAACAAAAGCTAAACCATAAAAGAAAGGCAGAGCAAAAAATCCAGTGGAATGTCTAAAAACCACAACAAACGGAGAAAAAATTCCAGTTAAACTCCAGAAACAGTTTATTATCACAGCTAATGACTCATAGTACACGGTGATCTCTCTGGAGGGAACAAAACATCCCGCCCCACGGAACCAACCGACTTTCATAATCTCAGCATTCTCCCGGAGAACAGCGTCTGAGGAACTCGTCCACACGTCCTCAGAGGTCTGACGCGCTCTAGTGCGGACAGAGACTTCCCCATCAGTTCTAAACAGACTGGACTTCCACAAACACAGCTGCTCCTGACCCGCAGGCGGGCGCTCGGATACCCGGATCAGACGCCGTCTCTTTTCCCCGGGAGAAGACGGAGGGAGAGGACGGAGGGAGAGGACGGAGGGAGAGGACGGAGGGAGAGGCGTGAGAGAGCGATAAGAAAACATGTCAGATTCTTCACAATGGCGGCCGTAACCCCGCTGCTGATGCTGTCAGAGCACCGCGGCGGTATCAGGAAACATCCAGACCCAGCTGAGTGAAGATGTCATCAGTGTGTGGCTCAGGATTCACACACACACACACACCAGCGCGGATCAGATGCCTATCGGACGAGTTTCCTGCGCTGTCATTGTCAGACATGTCAGGAGTGTTGGGCTTGCACTTCCAACGTCAGTATTATTAGATTGTGTGGATCCAGACGTCTCGGAATGATTCACACGCACACCTGATTCACCGCCGCTGAACCTGCACCTCCTCTACTGTGATGTAGGTCCAGATGTCTGGAACGTTGGGATGGATCCGTTTAATCCTCAAAATGAGCTTCATCAGTGTTTACGACCTTCAGTGTTTTTAGTCAGTGACGGAGAACCTGAACACGAGAATCACCGGCTTTCCAATTTTCATATATATATATATATATATATGTTTTTAATATAAACAATATAAACTAAATCTAAACCCTAAACTGCTTAAACTGAGATCAAATCTAAGTCTTGATCCAACCCCAACCTTAAGTATAAACTTAAACACAAACTCAACAATACACTTAGAACCAAGGCCTAAACAATAGCCTGACTAAGCCTAAACACAACCCTAATCCTGCACCTAAGCCTGTAAACTGAAGGTCAATTCTGAGCCTAAATCAAACCTCGCCCTAAGTCTAAGATTATATACAGACACACACACACACATATATATATATATACTCAAACTTTTTTCAATTTAAAACTAACCACAATCCTAAACCTAAACCGTAGAGTAATCTTAAACCCAAGAATACACCTGACTAAGCCTAAACACAATATATATATATATATATGGGTTTTTTTTTTGTTTTTTTTTTTTATTAATCCTAACCATGAACCTAAGGCCACCCAAAGCCAAGACTAAATATAAACCTAAACATAAGCCTAACCTAATATCATATCCAAGCCTTAAATCGTACACTCAAGCCTAAACTGAAGCGCAAGTTCAACTCTAAGCATAGACCTAAACCCATTTTAAGCACAAACCTAAACCTAAAGCAGAGAATAAGCTTAAACCTTATAAACTGAAGGTCAAATCTAAGTCTTGATCAAACCCCAACCTTAAGTACAAACCTAAGCACAAACTAAAACCCAACCCTAACCTTAAAACCAAGGCCTAAACAATAGCCTGACTAAGCCTAAGCACAACCCTAAACCCCAACCTAAAACCTAAACCCAGTCCTAATGCTACACCCAAACCAAGGCTAAACTAAGGTGGCGAAGGCCAATTGAGACTAAGCTTACACTTTATAAATACAACCCCAGCCTTAATCCTAAACCCAAGACAAATTCTAAACCCTAACATAAGACAAAGTCTAAGTCCCACTACACAGGGCTGGAATGCCCCATTATCCAGTCCTAATGCTGCAACAAAACTTAGACTTAAACTAAAGGTTAAACTAAAGCCTAAGAACAACTGTAATCCTACACATAAGCCTGAGACTAAGCTTACACTTTATAAATACAAGGCCTAAATCAAACCCCAACCTTAAGCCTAAAACCAAACCATACCCTAACATTCACATTAACATTCCCATCCCGGAACGCCCCGTTATCCAGTCCTAATGCTGCAACCAAACCAAGGTTAAACTAAAGGTTTAACTAAAGCCTAGGAACAACTCTTATTCTACACATAAGCCTGAGACTTAGCTCACACTTTATAAATACAAGGCCTAAATCAAACCCCAACCTTAAGCCTAACACAAAACCCAAACATAAGCCAAAACACAAGTCTAAATTGAAGCATAAGCTTATATCTAAGTATTGGCCTAAACCTAAGCCCAACTCTAAGCTTACACTTTATAAATACAAGGCCTAAATCAAACCCCAACCTTAAGCTTAAAACCAAACCATACACTAACATTCACGTTCACATTCCCATCTCGGAACGCCCCGTTATCCAGTCCAACGGTCAGTGAGTAGCTGGTTCACGGTTTATAGTGAGCGTGCTCTGTCCGGTCTCCAGCCTTTCGCTCCCACGGGCCTGATAAACCAGCGTCAGCCGCCACGGAGCGGATCAGGGAAAAGACGGATGTAGGATGTAGCAAACGTAGGTCCCTTTAGTTCCAAGCACCATCCCAAAGAATCCCGGTGAACATAATGGCTTTCCATGAAAAATTCCTGTGACTAGTGGGCAGCCCTGGAGACACGGTGTAATCTACTTGATTAGGAAAGTGAATACCTCTCTCTCTCTCTCTCTCTCTGTCTCTCTCTCTCTCTCTGTCTCTCTCTCTCTCTCTCTCTCTCTGTCTCTCTCTCTCTCTCTGTCTCTCTCTCTGTCTCTCTCTCTGTCTCTCTCTCTCTCTCTCTCTCTCTCTGTCTCTCTCTCTCTCTCTCTCTGTCTCTCTCTCTCTCTCTCTCTGTCTCTCTCTCTCTCTCTCTCTCTCTGTCTCTCTCTCTCTCTCTCTCTCTCTCTGTCTCTCTCTCTCTCTCTCTCTGTCTCTCTCTCTGTCTCTCTCTATGTCTATCTCTCTCTCTGTCTCTCTCTCTCTCTCTGTCTCTCTCTCTGTCTCTCTCTCTCTCTCTCTGTCTCTCTCTCTGTCTCTCTCTCTCTCTCTCTCTCTCTCTCTCTCTCTCATGCCTTTAAGGACGGATTCACCAGCCAAGACGTTCCCGCAGTTCATTAACCTGCGTGGCAATGAACCTCCTCAAGTGGGAATGAATAGAGAGCGGCTAATGCATTACTGTAATATCTCTCCGCCGCGCGCTAATTACAGCCGCGCACTGGCACCAGCTCCCGGGAACCGTACAGCCACCTACTGCACCGACGGAAATAATAGCCTCAAACGTTCTTAGGAGACACTTTCTAATCTGGAAATAATTGGACGGAAACTGCTTAACGGCCGCCAAACTCGGGAAAGGCCGGGACCGCCGGATACGCCTGCCGGAAAAGACCTGCCAAAAACGGGACCCGCTGGGGAGGTCCTGACGGAGGCTCTTCTTCTCCTCCTATCCTGGTCCAAGTCATCCAGCCTGTTTACACGTCATGAAGCTCGGGCTGATTGGATACCTGTCCAGAGATGGCGACTCGAGTCAGTGACTCAGACTCAAATCAAGCCGTTTGCTACAGTTTGCTGCAGTGTGAGGTGGTCAAGCCATTTCTTATAACCTTCAGCAGATGCTATGTAAAGTAGCCTAGTGGTTAATCGTGGATCGGACTGCCTCAGTGACTCAGACTTGCAAATCAAATACTCCAGACTCGACTCGGACTCACTTCTCAGAGACTCAACTCGGACTTGCGTCACAGAGACTTGACTCGGACTCGCAACTCGAGTCTCAGAGACTCAACTCGGACTCGCGTCTCAGAGACTCGACTCAGACTGACATCTAAGAGACTTGACTCAGACTCGCAACTCGTGTATCAGAGACTCGACTCAGACTCACCTCTCAGAGACTTGACTCGGACTCGCAGCTCACATCTAAGAGACTTGACTCAGACTCGCAACTCGTGTATCAGAGACTCGACTCAGACTCACGTCTAAGAGACTCCAGTCAGACTCACGTCTAAGAGACTTGACTCGGACTCCCAACTCATGTCTCGGGGACTCGACTCGGACTCGCGTCTCAGAGACTCAAAACGGACTCCCAACTCACATCTCAGAGACTCGACTTGTGTCTCCAACTCATGAGACTGGACTCAGACTCACGTCTCTGACAGTGGACTCGGACTCACACCTCAGAAATCTGAGTCAGACTTGCACCTCAGAGATTGGACTCAGATTCGCCCCTAGATTCAGACAAAAACCTTGTAGACTCGACTAGGATTCACACCTCAGAGACTTTAGGTTCGACTCAAACTCACGTCTCAGAGAGCTGACTCGGACTCGCACCTCAGAGACTTTAGGTTCGACTCAAACTCACGTCTCAGAGAGCTGACTCGGACTCGCACCTCAGAGACTTTAGGTTCGACTCGGACTCCCTTCTAAGTGACCTGGACACAATCTTTAATCTTTACTTAGACCTCGAAGACTCGAGACTCTACTTAGACTCGCAGGAGCTCGACAACTGACCTCAGAAACATCAGATGTGTCTCTTAAACACGTCACACTTGACTCAGACTTCCGTTTCTACCTCAGACTCGACTCTAGATAACTGCTTTGATGTGGCCGGTACACCACTATACTGATATTTCAGATCAGACGGAGTCAGTATGCTTCACCGTCGTGTCCATAACATCAGCGTTCCGCTTTATTCCGTCCTCAGCGGGGCAGGCAGGGCGAGCGGGGGGCACAACTCACTCGCCCCGTCTGATTGGATAATGGAGTTGGGAGGGATGGAGGTGGTGCGCGGGTATGTGATTGGTGTGCCTCAGGCTGTCACTCTTTAAAGCCTGCCTCTGTGATTTAGGTGATGAATCTCAGTCAGGTGGAGCGAGCGAGCCCGAACTGCCCCCACTCGCATCACAGCGGGGCAGAAAGACCACCGCTGGTACACCCGCCCGAGGGGGCTGATGGGAAAGCAGTAAAAAAAAATGCTTTGATGTGGTCGATCAACAGGGATTACAGGGAGGGAGGGAGGGAGGGAGGGGGAGAATGAGAGATGGAGAAGGGGAGGGGAGAGAGAGAGTGTAAGAGAGGGCCGGCGAGAGAGCAAAAGAAAGAGAGAGAAGGAGAAACAGACAAAGAAAGAAAGACAGAGAGAGAAAAAGAGAGAAGGAGAGAAAGACAGTTATAAAAGAGAAAGAGGGGAATGGAGAGAGAGAGAGAGAGAGAGAGAGAGAGAGAGAGAGAGAGAGAGAGGAAGCAGAAGGGAGTAGGAGAAACAGTGAGAGATGGTGAAAGGCAGGGGAGGCAGAGAGACAGAGAGAGGGAAAAAGAGGAAGAGGGTGGAGAAAGAAAGAAAGAAAGAAAAAGCAGAGAAGTTATTATTATTATTAAATTATTATTATTATTATTATTATTATTATTATTATTATTATTATTATTATTATTAGGAGCATTCTGGTGAGATCTAGACTTTCATATCATACGTGCTTCTTCTGATCTTCAACGTTCACTCAAGCGTGTAACCATCTTCTTCATCAGCGCCTCTGAATCACAACTCAGATCAAAGCATCACTCTTTGCCTCATACTGCCTCTAACACCGCCTCTCAGTTCCCTCACACCGCTTCTCACACTGCTGCTCACAATGCCTCTCACACTGCCTCTCACACTGCCTCTCACACTGCCTCTCACACTGCCTCTCAGTTCCCTCACACCGCTTCTCACACTGCTGCTCACAATGCCTCTCACACTGCCTCTCACACTGCCTCTCACACTGCCTCTCACACTGCCTCTCACACTGCCTCTCTGTTCCCTCCCACTGCCTCTCTGTTCCCTCCCACTGCCTCTCACACCGCCTCTCTGTTCCCTCCCACTGCCTCTCTGTTCCCTCCCACTGCCTCTCTGTTCCCTCCCACTGCCTCTCTGTTCCCTCCCACTGCCTCTCAGTTCCCTCACACTGCCTCTCACAGCGCCTCTCTGTTCCCTCCCACTGCCTCTCTGTTCCCTCCCACTGCCTCTCTGTTCCCTCCCACTGCCTCTCTGTTCCCTCCCACTGCCTCTCAGTTCCCTCACACCGCCTCTCACACTGCTGCTCACAATGCCTCTCACATTGCCTCTCACACTGCCTCTTGGTTCCCTCACACTGCCTCTCACACTGCCTCTTGGTTCCCTCACACTGCCTCTCACACTGCCTCTCGGTTCCCTCACACTGCCTTTCACACTGTCTTTCACACTGCCTCTCACATTGCCTCTTGGTTCCCTCACACTGCCTCTCACACTGCCTCTCGGTTCCCTCACACTGCCTTTCACACCGCCTTTCACACTGCCTCTCACACTGCCTCTCGGTTCCCTCACAATGCCTCTCACACTGCCTCTCACACTGCCTCTCACACTGCCTCTCGGTTCCCTCACAATGCCTCTCACACTGCCTCTCACACTGCCTCTCGGTTCCCTCACACTGCCTTTCACACTGTCTCTCACACTGCCTCTCACACTGCCTCTCACACTGCCTCTCGGTCCCCTTACACTGCTGCTCACAATGCCTCTCACACTGCCTCTCACACTGCCTCTCACACTGCCTCTCGGTTCCCTCACACTGCCTTTCACACTGCCTCTCACACTGCCTCTCACACTGCCTCTCGGTCCCCTTACACTGCTGCTCACAATGCCTCTCACACTGCCTCTCACACTGTCTCTCACACTGTCTCTCACACTGCCTCTCACAATGCCTCTCACACTGCCTCTCACACTGCCTCTCACACTGCCTCTCACACTGCCTCTCACACTGCCTCTCACACTGCCTCTCGCAGCGCCCCTGATTGGGAAACTCTGAAGTGCTGAATGATTAATTCCCGCCCCGGAGGCTCCTGGAGCCAATAAGTGTCCAGCCTCATTTGGGGCTGATCCGTAATTGGCTGTTTTGGGGATAAATGGAAGGCGTTCTGCGGGACACGGGCGGCCGCTAAAGCAAAGCTGAGGCCACTCGGCTCTCCCGAGGAAATCGATGACTTTAACTGTCCTGACATTTTTCTTTCAGCGAGAAACATCAATACCTCCAGACGCCGCTCCAGCAGATCAGCCGGCAGATCAGAGGCAGCCGGAGAGATGAAGAAGGGAAAAACAGAGAGTGACAGAGAGAGAGAGAGAGAGAGAGAGAGAGAGAGAGAGAGAGAGAGAGAGAGAGAGAGAGAGAGAGAGAGAGAGAGACAACGAGACGAAGGTGAATACAAAGACATAAATGTCAGCTGGTCTTACCTGGATTGGATGGACGGACGGCGGGGAGAGAGAAGAGCATGAGAAAGAGAGAAAAGAAAGAGACAGTTAATATATCGTTATCAGCAGCCCTGACAAAGCCAACACTGACATTAGCTAAATGACTCTGCTGCGAGGCGCCGACGCTTTCTTCTCACACTGGAGCAAAAAAAAGAAAACGAATTTCTTATTATTGTTCCTGCAGCCATTTATTCCCATCCACATCAGACTGAGGCACTGAGGCAGCCTTCACTAAACCCAGGCGTGCACTGTGATCTCAGCCCCATCTGCTCCGAGCCAAATGACACTCAGCGGCCTCACAGTTTGAGCAAATGTCACCAACCGATTTCTTAAAGTTGCACCCAAAACCACACACGGTCATCACACGGTCATCACACGGCCATCATCTCAGAACGGAGGCAACAATGTGGTATTTATATATATTACCGACTTTGAGTAGAACTGAGAGGAATAAACGTAAATACGACTACGGGTCTTTGTAAAGCTGCCTGCACCGAATAGAGGACAACAGTGAACGGAAAAGAATGATGGTGCTTTATGGAGAATGATGGTGTTTGGTAGAAAACACTGACGTTAAACTGATGGTGTTTGGTGGACAGGGTTGATTGAGTTGGGGAATGTTTGTGGAAAAAGTTGGTAGAGAATAACGGTGAGAATGATGGTGCTTTATGGAGAATGATGGTGTTTGGTAGAAAACACTGATGTTGAACTGATGGTGTTTGGTGGACAGGGTTGGTTGTGTTGGGGATTGTTGGTGGAAAACGTTAGTGAAGAATAACGGTGAGAATGATGGTGTTTGGTGGACAGCGTTGGTTGTGCTAGGAAATGTTGAATGTTGGTGGAAAATATTGGTAGAGAATAATGGTGAGAATGATGGTGCTTTATGGAGAATGATAGTGTTTGGTAGAAAACACTGATGGTGTTTGGTGGACAGGGTTGGTTGTGTTGGGGATTGTTGGTGGAAAACGTTAGTGAAGAATAACGGTGAGAATGATGGTGTTTGGTGGACAGCGTTGGTTGTGCTAGGAAATGTTGAATGTTGGTGGAAAATGTTGGTAGAGAATAATGGTGAGAATGATGGTGCTTTATGGAGAATGATAGTGTTTGGTAGAAAACACTGATGGTGTTTGGTGGACAGGGTTGGTTGTGTTGGGGATTGTTGGTGGAAAACGTTAGTGAAGAATAACGGTGAGAATGATGGTGTTTTACAGAGAACAACAGTGTTTTGTAGAGAACATTATATGGTGTTTGGCAGAAAGGGTTGGTATTTGGTAGAGAATGTTGGTGTTCGATGGAGACTGATGGTGTTCTGTAGACAACTATGGTGAATGTTGGAGAGTGACAGTGTTTGGTGGGTAACAAAAGTAAATGGCAGAGAATGATGAAGTTTTATGGAGAATGACCGTGTTTGCTTGGTTGCTTGGTGGACAATGTTGTTTTTTGTTGGGGAATGTTGGCATTTGGTGGAAATTCTTGTTTTTGGCAGAAAATGTGGTATTTGGTGAAGGGTGAGAGTATTTGGTAGAGAATTAGGGTGAACGGTGGAGACTGATAGTGTTTTATGGAGAACATTAATATATTAATGGTGTTATGGGTAGGGTTGGCATTTGCTTAAGAATGTTGCCATTTGGTGGAATTTCTTGGGCTTTGGTTGAAAATTTGGTAATTGGCCCAGCGTGAAGGTGTTTGGTAGAGAATAATGGTGAATGTTGGAGACTGATGGTGTTTTATGGAGCACATTACTAGAGAATAATGGAGTTTGGTGGATAGGATTGGTTTTTGACAGAGAATGTTGGTGTTCAGTGGAGAATGATGGGGTTTTATGGTGAATGATAGTCTTTGGTAGAGTGTTTGGTAATGAATGTTGATGTTTGGCAGAGCTTGAGGGAAATGGATAGAGAAGGATGCTCTCTGATGTAGAACGGTGATGTTTTTGGTTTAGAATGATGGATGAATCATTCTGTATGGTGGATAATCATGGAGAAGTTTTGGTAAAGCATGTTGATGTTTGGTGTAAACTTTTGCAGTTAAATGATGGTGTTTGCTGGAGAACGATCATGCTTGGTAGTGAACATTGATTAAAACCAGTGGTGTTTGGTGGGCAGTGTTGGTGTACATTGGGGAACAATGGTCATTTTTGAAGAATGTTGGTATTTAAAGTTGGCCAGCATGTTCTGGTCTTCACACGTGACAGTATAACCTCCCCCCGAAAAAAATAAAAATAAAAATCACACTCGCACTATAGCTTCTCCTGAGTCTGCTCACTATTAGTGGAAAAGTCTCTGTGGTTTGGTTGGATAAATTAGAGAGCCTCTCTCCGTCAGTCCATCACAGCCAGAGTGGCCTTCACCATCTTTCTCCCAGCGCTCTCCAAACGAAAGCTTTTAACAGACACTTTTGATGTTGAAGTGAGTTTCACACTTTGCAGCTGTTCTCCTGCTAATGGCCTCTTTAATACCTGTCAACTGTCAAAACTGTCCAAATTTGTAGCTTTAATATGCGCGTGTGGTAAAAAGCTCACTCGCATAATGAATTCTGAAAAAAACGATGCAGCCACAGTCGTTTTTAATGTAGCTCTAAACTGTCGATCGCTAAAGAGCCCATTAGGAACCGCCATGTCATTCTGCTGCAACCTCGCTCTGAAAAACAGACACAGATCTCCTACTTTCACACCTGCGATCCAATCAACTGGAGTGGACGTCTGAGTAGTTCTCCTGCTGAAGGTGACGGTGGTTTCAGACAACACATGCTCTTATATTACCTCACTGTTTGATTGGCTGACAGTGCCAACGTCGCCCAGTGATCTCTTTTTTGGTCTACGAGGTCGTACGCGACGTCAAAGAACATCAAAGACGAAAGAATAATTCTGGAACGCTGCAAGCCAGAGCACTGCTTCCATATTTTCCTGAAAGATTATCACTGTACCTTCCAGTATGGGCTCCATATCCTTGTCAGAAGCTCTGTAATCCAGACTGCAGTGTCTTTATGGAGATTGTAAAATAAATCCTACACAGGACGTCTCCTGAGATTATTTATCCATTTCTCTTTGTTAGAAAGAGTTACTGCTATTGTTAACATGGATGTCAGCTCTACTATGACACCTTGAGTTTAGCCGAACAATCAGAAGCTGTGTTCCTGACTTTGTTGACCAATCAGAGGCTGTGTTATTGACTGGTTAACCAATCCTAGAACGTGTTCCTGACTTGTTGACCAATCAGAGGCTGTATTCCTGACTTGTAGACCAATCAGAGGCTGTGTTATTGACTGGTTAACCAATCCTAGCATGTGTTCCTGACTTGTTAACCAATCATAGGCTGTGTTATTGACTGGTTAACCAATCCTAGCATGTGTTCCTGACTTATTAACCAATCAGAGGCTGTGTTATTGACAGGTTAACCAATCCTAGCATGTGTTCTTGACTGGTTAACCAATCCTAGGATGTGTTCCTGACTTGTAGACCAATCAGAGACTGTGTTATTGACTGGTTAACCAATCCTAGATTGTGTTCCTGACTTGTTGACCAATCACAGGCTGTGTTCCTGACTTGTAGACCAATCAGAGGCTGTGTTATTGACTGGTTAACCAATCCTAGGATGTGTTCCTGACTTGTTGACCAATCACAGGCTGTGTTCCTGACTTGTAGACCAATCAGAGGCTGTGTTATTAACTGGTTAACCAATCCTAGGATGTGTGCCTGACTTGTTGACAAATCAGACGCTGTGTTTCTGACTTGTCAATCAATCAGAGGATCTGTTCTGACTTGTTGCTCAATCAGAAGATGTGTTGCTGACTTGTTGGCCAATCAAAGCATGTGTCCCTAACCTGTCAATCAACAAGCATTGTATTCCTGACTTATAGGCCAATCAGAGGCTGTGTTTCTGACTTGTCAATCAATCAGAGGGTCTGTTCCTGGCATGTTGGCCAATCAGAAGATGTGTTGCTGACTTGTGGGCCAATCAGAAGATGTGTTTCTGACTCGCTGATCAATCCGAAGATTTGTTCCTAACCTGTCAATCAACAAGCATTGTATTCCTGACTTATAGGCCAACCAATTAATCAGTGGAGCTGTTCCTGACATGTTGACCAATCAGAGGCTGTGTTATTGACTGGTTAACCAATCCTAGGATGTGTTCCTGACTTGTTGACCAATCCTAGGATGTGTTCCTGACTTGTTGACCAATCCTAGGATGTGTTCCTGACTTGTTGACAAATCAGACGCTGTGTTTCTGACTTGTTGGCCAATCAGAAGATGTGTTGCTGACTTGTTGGCCAATCAGAACATGTATTCCTCATTTGTAGTCCACTCAGTGTCTGTGTTCCTAACATGTTGGCCAATCAGAGACTTTGTTATTGACTGGTTAACCAATCAGAGGATGTGTTCCTAACTTGTTCACAAATTAGACGCCGTGTTTCTGACTTGTTGGCCAATCAGAAGATGTGTTGCTGACGTGTTGGCCAAT
>CM038718.1:39561920-39566920 GCA_021613375.1 Megaleporinus macrocephalus
TGAATTAAACTGAATTGAACTGAACTGAACTGAATTGAATTAAACTGAATTGAACTGAACTAAACTGAATTTAAATAAACTGAATTGAACTGAACTGAACTGAATTTAATTAAACTGAAATAAACTGAATTAATCTGAACTGAATTGAACTGAACTGAACTGAGGAGTGTGATTAAAGTAAGTGTAATATTTATAATTAGTAAATCTATTAATGTATAAATGTATAAATATGTGAATCTTGATGCTCTTAAGTTTCCAGCTGAGATAATCACACTGTTAATCCTCCCTGATTACTTCTCTCACTCTCTCACTCTCTCACTCTGACTCTCTCTTTCCCTCTCTCTTTCTCACTACCTCTTTCCCTCTCTCTCTCTCTCTACCTTTTTCTCTCACTCTCTCAATCCCTTTCAATCTCTCTCTCCCTTTCTCTCTTTATCTCTCCCTTTTTCTCTCTCTCTTTCTACCTCTCTGCCTCCCCTTCTCTCTCCCTTTCTCTCTCATTACCCTCTCTCTACCTTCTCTCCCTCCCTCTCTCTCTCTCTCTCTCCCCCTCCCTCTCTCTCTCTCTCCCCCTCTCTCTCTTAGACAGTAGAGAAGATTATATGAGGCTTTTATCTCTATTAAAGAAGAACAGAGCAGTGTGTGTGTATGCGTATGTGTATGTGTGTGTGTGTGTGTGTGTGTGTGTGCGGGGGTGAGTGTGTGTGTGAGTGTGTACGTGTGGGTGTGGGGGGGGGGGTGAGTGTGTGGTGGTGTAAATGGTGAGTAGTGCTCCTCTTTGATGATGACTGTGAGGTAGCGCTCCAGTAAATTCTACAAATTGGACTCATTTAGAACACAAAGAGAGGAGGTGTTTAAACGAGCACGCCGTCTCCCGGGACAACTCCGGCTCTCTGGAGAGTTCCCATCAGCGTCCCTCACACAAAGTCCAGGACGGAGAGTTTTCCTCAGTCTCTGTCTCACCTCAGTCTCTGTCTCACCTCAGTCTCTGTCTCATCTCAGCCTCTGTCTCATCTCAGCCTCTGTCTTACCTCAGCCTCTGTCTCATCTCAGTCTCTGTCTTACCTTAGTCTCCGTCTCACTTCAGTCTCGGTCTTCTCCTCAGTCTCTGTCTCACCTCAGTCTCTGTCTCACCTCAGTCTCTGTCTTACCTCCGTCTCTGTCTCACTTCAGCCTCTGTCTTTCCTCAGTCTCTGTCTTACCTCAGTCTCTGTCTCACCTCAGCCTCTGTCTCACCTCAGTCTCTGTCTTACCTCAGCCTCTGTCTCACCTCAGTCTCTGTCTCACCTCAGTCTCTCTCTCACCTCAGCCTCTGTCTTATCTCAGTCTCTGTCTCACCTCAGTCTCTCTCTCACCTCAGCCTCTATCTCATCTCAGCCTCTGTCTTACCTCAGCCTCTGTCTCATCTCAGTCTCTGTCTTACCTTAGTCTCCATCTCACTTCAGTCTCTGTCTTACCTCAGTCTCTGTCTCACCTCAGTCTCTGTCTCACCTCAGTCTCTGTCTCACCTCACCCTCTGTCTTATCTCAGTCTCTGTCTCACCTCAGTCTCTGTCTTACCTCAGTCTCTGTCTTACCTCAGTCTCTGTCTCACCTCAGCCTCTGGCTTACCTCAGCCTCTGTCTCACCTCAGCCTCTGTCTTACCTCAGTCTCTCTCTCACTTCAGTCTCGGTCTTCTCCTCAGTCTCTGTCTCACCTCAGTCTCTGTCTCACCTCAGCCTCTGTCTTACCTCAGTCCCTGTCTTCTACTCAGTCTCTGTCTTTCCTTAGTCTCTGTCTTACCTTAATCTCTGTCTTCTCCTCAGTCTCTGTCTTTCCTTAGTATTTGTCTTAGCTCAGTCTCTGTCTTTCCCCAGCCTCTGTCTTTCCCCAGCCTCTGTCTTACCCCAGTCTCTGTCTTTCCTAAGTCTCTGTCTTTCCTCAGTCTCGTCTTTCCCCAGCCTCTGTCTTTCTTCAGTGTCTTTCTTTCCTCAGTCTCTGTCTTTTCCTCAGTCTCTGTCTTTCCTCAGTCTGTCTTTCCCCAGCCTCTGTCTTTCCTCAGTCTCTGTCTTCTCCTCCCTGTTCTTTCGTTCTCAGTCTTTCTTCCGCCTAACGGTTCTCATACCACATTATTCTCTTATTACTTCATATACTGATCATTCAGAACTGAACTGAATCTTTATCTCCCCCTCTCTCTACCCCTCTCTCTACCTCTCCATTTCACCTCTACCTCTCTACCTCTCTATCTGTCTCTCACTCACTCCCTCTCTCTCTCTCTCTCTCTCTCTCTCTCTCTCTCTTTCTACCTCTAAGGTGAATTGAACTGGATTGAACAGAATCAATGTGTACTGAATAAAACAGAACAGAACAATTAAAACAGAATCAAACAAGAGGGAAGAGAATAAACCAGGATGCAAAAAAAGCTCAACTAAACTAATTTAATAGTGTCTATGTGAACTGAACTGGTTTAATAGTGTCTATGTGAACTGAACTGGTTTAATAGTGTCTATGTGAACTGAACTGGTTTAATAGTGTCTATGTGAACTAAGCTGAACTGAACTGGTTTAATATTGTCTATATGAACTGAACTGAACTGAACTGGTTTAATAGTTTCTATATGAACTGAACTGAACTGAACTGGTTTAATACTGTCTATGTGAACTGAACTGGTTTAATACTGTCTATGTGAACTGAACTGAGACACTAAAACTGAATGGTGTGTCTGTTTACAAGATTAATACTAGAATCACTCCCAGGATTATCTTCCTAGAATCCTCCGAAATGTCAAACAGCGCTCCCGCTCCCCGGAACATCTGAGCAGCTGTGGATACAGATCTTATCGATGACCATCGCATCCCTAACAGCAATGAACTAAAACACAGATCAATATCCTGTAAACACGCTGTACGTCCTACAGGCAGATGCACTGACTCATAACTGGCCTTCACACTGAAACCAGCTCTACAGTCAGTTACAAACGTAATAATAACCAGGGAGTGAAAATAGATCACTGTGAATGTAGACGGAATTGGAATAATAATTCAAATATAATCAACTATGAAAATATGAAATAACGAGTGCACTTGTTTTTCTTAGCACAATAATAAATTTAAAATGCTACAAAAAAGATAAAGAGCTTGTTTTATTGGTTTTATACTCTACTAGCATCTACTACTGCATGAACTGCGCCACAATAACCTGAATCAGAGAACTGAATCATGGTGAAATTTAAGACTTCTAAGCACTGAACTCATTTCTAACGAATCAGTGATCAGTGGTAATGAATCATTTCATAGAATCAAATGAGAGGTTTTGCAAAATACTGAATCATTCAAATGAAGTACCACAACGTACTGAATCGCTTTGTAAAAAATCAAAATTGAATCGAATCCTGCACTGAATTGCTTCATAATAATCAAATCCAATCTAGTACTGAATTGTTTCCTAATAATCAAATCCAATCTAGTACTGAATTGTTTCCTAATAATCGAATCCAATCTAGTACTGAATTGCTTCCTAAAGAATCATTCAAAGCACTGAATTCTTTAACAAAGTATCAATGGTGAATGGTGATGAATCACTTCGTAGAATCAAACTGATGTGAGGTTTTACGAAATACTGAATCACTCAAATTAAGTTCCACAGCATACTGAATCGTTTAGTAAAGAATCATATTGAATCGAATCTAATACTGATTTGTTTCCTAATAATCAAATCCAAACTAGTACTGAATAGTTTCCTAATAAACGAATCCAAGCTAGTACTGATATGTTTCCTAATAATTGAATCCAAGCTAGTACTGAATAGTTTCCTAACAATCGAATCCAAGCTAGTACTGATTTGTTTCCTAATAATCAAATCCAAGCTAGTACTGAATAGTTTCCTAATAATCGAATCCAAGCTAGTACTGATATGTTTCCTAATAATCAAATCCAAGCTAGTACTTAACTGTTTCCTAATAATCAAATCCAAGCTAGTACTGAATAGTTTCCTAATAATCGAATCCAAGCTAGTACTGAATAGTTTCCTAATAATCAAATCCAAGCTAGTACTGAATTGCTTCCTAAACAATCATTCGAAGTACTAAATTCTTCTGTAAAGAATCAATGATGAATGGTGATGAATCACTTTGTAGAATCAAACTGATGTAAGGTGCTATGAAATACTGAATCACTCAAATGAAGTTCCACAGCGTACTGAATCGTTTAGTAAAGAATCATATTGAATCGAATCGTGCACAGAATTGCTTCCTAAAAATCATATCAAACTCTTTTGGAAAGAATCAGTGATTTCATAGAGAGCTGAATCAAACTGATGTGAGATTTTACCAAATACTGAATCATTCAAATAAAGTTCCATAATGTGCTGAATCATGAATCATAATCGAATCGAATACTCAGCCACTGAATTGCTTCTTAAAGAATCATTAAAGAATCATTTACTGTAGTGTTGTAATGTAGTCACGTCTTGTCAGAACACACTGCTTGATCCTATAAAGACCTGTATATAACCAAATCTAATACTTTCACGAGCTCCATAAAGAATTATTCTTGAGTTGAATCGTTAAGCCATGTTGAATCATTTACTACATGAGTGTATTCCAGGTTTTATGATGCACTGAATCATTCCATAATGTTGAATATTGACTGGCTGCCAGATCTACGGCCGTATTTAACAGCGGCTGGAGTTTTTTTTTTTTTTTTTTTAACCAGATAGTCATATAGGCTGCAAACCGCTGGAGTAAAAAAGCTGCTGTTCTCCATGAAAAACGCATTTTTAACAGTTTCCAGATACTGAGGCCCAGGAGAGCGACCGAGGAGATGTTTCTGATCAATAAATAATGTCTGTGTTCAGAGCCGTGTGAAACAACACAACACACACACACACACACACACATACTCTCTCTCTCTCTCTCGCTCGCTCTCTCCAGTGTGTCATGACGTAACGCTGGAGGATCTTAAATGGTCCTCAGTTTCTCAGGATGGAGAGAAGCAATAAAACAGAGAGAGAGAAACACATAC
>CM038718.1:39571920-39651920 GCA_021613375.1 Megaleporinus macrocephalus
AGGGAGCTGAACATCAGCCCCAGAGCAGCTGCACCTGCAGTATCATTTAAGGTGGACTGAGAAAATTAGAACAGGGAGCTGAAAAATAGAAAGCTTGATATCAGCACCAGAGTGTAACTGCAGCATCATTTAAGGTGGAACTTTAAACACATAGCTGGCAAACAGAAAGTTGAACAGCATTCATTTCTTCTCTTCACCTCTCCTTTCTTCTCTCCTGCTGTATGTAAGGCTCCTCGTTTAGCTCAGCTGAGCGGATGTGGGGTGTTTTACATCATGAAGGCTTCTATCTGACCCACATCTCAGCGCTGGGCTGCTCTTCCTGAGCCAAAGCCAAACGCTTCAGACAAAATGGAGCATGAGCGAATCGCGACAGCCCTCCTTCTCCACGCCGACAGAAGAAAAACATTCTCTGGGATTTTCTCTCCCGTGATATTCAGCGTCTGCAGGTAATGGAAGTAAATGGCGGTCATTGTGGAGCACGTACAACCGGATACAAGAGAACGCTATCAATAAATGAAGCGATAGAGTTTGCTTTAGGCTGAGCGCTGTGCCCTTTTATCATGCTAGCCAACGTGCTGCAGCTCAGAAGCTCAGTTCAGGTCAGTTCGGTTTGATTCCTGTGGTGCTCGTATTGTTGCGCTCCAGACACACTCAGATAAGTTGTGGTTTAACTTGAATAACAACCGTTTGAGAATCTAGAAACGTAAATACCCTCGTTATGCTGGGGGAGCAGAGCTTTCTGACAGTAGGCTATAAAAAAACTATATTTATACATCAGTTTAAAATGTCAGGACCTACATTACAACTGCAGAGCTGGCTTTGTGGCATGACCATTACATCATAGGTGTGTTGTTGTGGCTTGCTAGCCAATGAGAGGATGAAACACACCCTCCAGTACGGGCAGCAACATAAGAAAGTCAAGTCAACAGCGACTAGTTGCTAGTGATCTTATTAAAAACACAGGGAAAGGGAATGCTTCACTAGAAGAGACTTTGAAAATCTGTAAGGAAGCCAAACAGCTCAGTAGAGCACGCCAAGCCCTTTCCAAAGAGCCCAGGATCACAGTTCTGGCCTTCAGGGAATCAGAGATATGGATGCTGGAATTTTGCATTTGCATCCTACTTGGGCGCAGCCTAGGCGACTCACAGATCAGCTCCGGATTGCAGTCCTCCAGGCCAGTTCTGGCCTTCAGGGAACCAGAGATATGGATGCTGGAATCAACATTCTGTTTGCCAGCTTTATGTTTGAGTTTTCCTGTTCCACCTTAAATGGTGCAGAACATACATTCTGAATAAGGGAATAGAGAAGAGAAGAGAAGAGAAGAGAAAAGAAAAGAAGAGAAGAGAAGAGAAGAGAAGAGAAGAGAAGAGAAGAGAAGAGAAGAGAACAGTAGAAAATGAGGCAGGACAAGCGCTGTTAGTGGAGGAAGCAGTATAGAAGAGAAGAGAAGAGAAGAGAAGAAAAGGGAGAGGAGAAGAGAAAAGAAGAAAAGAGAGAGGACAAAAGAAGAAAATCAGGCAGTAAAGAAGAGAAGAACAGAAGAGGAGAAGAGAAGTAAAGAGAGAGGGGGAGAGAAGAAAATAAGGCAGATAAGAAGAAAAGAGAAGAAAAGATAG
The DNA here is from genome assembly GCA_021613375.1 of Megaleporinus macrocephalus. NCBI lineage: Eukaryota > Metazoa > Chordata > Actinopteri > Characiformes > Anostomidae > Megaleporinus > Megaleporinus macrocephalus. The sequence continues at coordinate 39,573,537 of CM038718.1, forward strand.
AGGAGAAGAGAAGAGTTCAAACAAGAGGAGAAGAGAAGAGAAGAAAATAGAGGAGAAGAGAAGAAAAGAGAGGAGAAGAGAAGAGAAGAAAAGAGAGGAGAAGAGAAAAGAAAAGAAGAGAAGAGAAGAGAAGAGAAGAGAAGAGAAGAGAAGAGAAAAGAGAAGAGAAGAGAAAAGAGAAGAGAAGAGAACAGTAGAAAATGAGGCAGTAAAGAAGAGAAAAGAAGAGAAGAGAAGAGAAGAGAAGAGAAGAGAAGAGAAAAGAAGAGAAGAGAAGAGAAGAGAAGAGAAGAACAGGAGAGGAGAGAAATGAGGAAGTCCTAACGGAAGGACAAGCGCTGTTAGTGGAGGAAGCAGTATAGAAGAGAAGAGAAGAGAAGAAAAGGGAGAGGAGAAGAGAAAAGAAGAAAAGGGAGAGGAGAAGAGAAAAGAAGAAAAGGGAGAGGACAAAAGAAGAAAATCAGGCAGTAAAGTAGAGAAGAACAGAAGAGGAGAAGAGAAGTAAAGAGAGAGGGGGAGAGAAGAAAATAAGGCAGATAAGAAGAAAAGAGAAGAAAAGATAGAGGAGAAGGGAAGAGTTCAAACAAGAGGAGAAGAGAAGAGAAGAAAATAGAGGAGAAGAGAAGAAAAGAGAGGAGAAGAGAAGAGAAGAAAAGAGAGGAGAAGAGAAGAGAAGAAAAGAAAAGAGAGGAGAAGAGAAGAGGATAAGAGAAGAAAAGGGAGAAGAGAAGAGAAGAGAGGTGAAGAGAAGAGAAGAAAAGAGAGAAGAGAGAGGAGAAGAGAAGAAAAGAGAATAGAAGAGAAGTGAATAGAAGAGAAGTGAAGAGAAGAGAAGAGAAGAGAAGAGAAGAGAAGAGAAGAGAAATGTCCTAACTGAAGGACCAGTGCTAATAGTGGAGGAAGCAGTATAGAAGAGAAGAGAAGAAGAGGAGAAGAGAAGAAGAGGAGAAGAGAAGTGAGAGGGAAAGAGAAGAAAATAAGGCAGTAAAGAAGAGAAGAGAAGAGAAGAGAAGAGAAGAAGAGAAGAGAGGAAGAGATGAGAAGAGAAGAGAGGAAGAGAAGAGAAGAGAAGAGAAGAGAAGAAAAGAGAAGAGAAGAGATGAAAAGAAGAGAAGAGAAGAGGAAGAAATGGAGGAGAGAAATGAGGAAGTCGTAACTGAAGGTCTGGCGCTCTCAGTGGAGAAAGCTGGTACTGCGTTTGTGTGAATTACAGTTGAACTCACCTCTGAGTCCACAAACTCACCTGTCCTTAACCTGACACTTACCACCTCGACCCACAGGGGTCAGGGGCCAAAGCGCTCCGAGGTGAGGAGCACACGACCCCCGAGGTGGGGAAGCGAGTGATAGAGAGTGAGAGAGAGAGAGAGAGAGAGAGAGAGAGAGTAATCCAGCTATATGACTGTATCACATATACGACTGAGTGCATTTAAGCTGTTGAACTTTGAGCTCCTGATACGAACAGCGACGAGGTGCGTTTTAGTCGCTATGGAAACGGATCAGGAGGTCGCGATGCCCCTGCCACGCTGCGTTCGGGTTTCAGGGAGTATTTTCCAGCTCAGGAACGGCTCTGAGTGGCACTTATAGCCGAGGCTTCTCTCACACCACATGTTTCTCAGGACGAAGAGCTGCTTTTAAAATTGATGACTATTAGTTCCAGTTATAGCAGCAAGTCAGATCCATACACTGTACTGAACCCAGTTCACTCACTCACTCACCTCCTCACACAGACCAAACACACAGCCCACAGCCCCACTGCCTTCCACACACAGAGAAGAGAAGAGAAGAGAAGAGAAGAGAAGAGAAGAGAAGAGAAAAGAAGAGAAAAGAAGAGAGGAGAAGAGAAGAAGTGGGAGAACAGAAGAGAAAAGAAAAGAAGCGAGGAGAAGAGAAGAGAAGAGAAGAGAAGAGAAGAGAAGAGAAGAGAAGAGAAGAGAAGAGAAGAGAAGAAGTGGGAGAACAGAAGAGAAAAGAAAAGAAGAGAGGAGAAGAGAAGAAGTGGGAGAACAGAAGAGAAAAGAAAAGAAGAGAGGAGAAGAGAAGAAGTGGGAGAACAGAATAGAAGAGAGGAGAAGAAACGTGAGAAAAGAAAAGAAGAGATGAGAAGAGAAGAGAAGAGAAGAGAAGAGAAGAGAAGAGAGAAGAAGAAGTGGGAGAACAGAAGAGAAAAGAAGAGGGAGAAGAGAAGAGAAGAGAAGAAGTGGGAGAACAGAATAGAAGAGAAAAGAAGAGAGGAGAAGAAACGTGAGAAAAGAAAAGAAGAGATGAGAAGAGAAAAGAAGAGATGAGAAGAGAAGAGAAGAGAAGAGAAGAGAGAAGAAGAAGTGGGAGAACAGAAGAGAAAAGAAGAGGGAGAAGAGAAGAGAAGAAAGGAGAGGAGAAGAGAACAGAAGAGAAGAGAAAAGAAGAGAAGAGAGGAGAAAAGAAGAGAGGAGTATAGAAGAGAAAAGAAAAGAGGAGTATAGAAGAGAGGGGAGAAGAGAAAAGAAAGCAAGAGGAGAAGAGAACACAATTAAACAATTAACTGTAATTACTAATTTAATTTAATTTAATTTAATTTAATTTAATTTAATTTAATTTAATTTAAAATGTTAATTCATAACATTTATTAAACAAACACATTAAACACCATTATTACTGTATTATTAATATTTCATTATTACTGTATTATTACAGCATTATTACTGTATTATTATTTCATTATTACTGTATAATATAAAGAAAATAATAGAATCAAGAAAGAAGAAAGAGAGGAACAGAATTTTTTTGCCTGTACAGAGTTTACACACGCCTCTGACAGAAAGAGAAAGAAAGAGGCAGAAGAGAGAGAGAGAGAGAGGGAGAGAGAGAGAGGGGGGAGAGGGAGAGAGAGAGAGGGAGAGAGGGGGGAGAGGGAGAGACAGAGAGGAGAGAGGGAGAAAGGTTTGAGTCTGAACTTATATCTGTTGTTTCTCTTTATTTCTCCTCTAAATGAGACTGAACACAGTAACCTCAGAGGCTGCCCGTCCCGCGCGAGCCTGTTTCTCTGAGCCGGCAGGCTGGGCGCGCTCGGCTGCAGCTTGTAAGGGTTAAAGAGAATCTGTTCCAGGCTCTTCCAGCCGTCCCACTGAAAGTTATCAGCTCTCTCAGTTTATGGAAGAACCTTCTGGCGGAGAGAAATCACAGATGTTCCAGCAGAGAAGATTAATGACGCCTCACACCTCAAACGTCTGATGGATACGTCCCTCGTTCTCTGTTTCAATCACGCACAGTCGAAAGTTTGGTAACGCCCACGCAGACCAGTTCAGTTTTTCTCACCATCTTTAAAAATTACAGTGACTAACATTTCTACATGTTCAGTGATCTGCTGTGAAATGGTTCAGATGGTGTTTACAGTGGTGGTGGTGTTTACAGTGGTGGTGATGGTGTTTACAGTGGTGGTGGTGATGGTGTTTACAGTGGTGGTGGTGATGGTGTTTACAGTGGTGGTGATGGTGTTTACAGTGGTGGTGGTGGTGTTTACAGTGGTGGTGATGGTGTTTACAGTGGTGGTGGTGATGGTGTTTACAGTGGTGGTGATGGTGTTTACAGTAGTGGTGATGATGTTTACAGTGGTGGTGATGATGGTGTTTACAGTGGTGGTGATGGTGTTTACAGTGGTGGTGGTGATGGTGTTTACAGTGGTGGTGATGGTGTTTACAGTAGTGGTGATGATGTTTACAGTGGTGGTGATGATGGTGTTTACAGTGGTGGTGATGGTGTTTACAGTGGTGGTGATGATGTTTACAGTGGTGGTGATGGTGTTTACAGTGGTGGTGATGATGTTTACAGTGGTGGTGATGATGTTTACAGTGGTGGTGATGGTGTTTACAGTGGTGGTGATGGTGTTTATAGTGGTGGTGATGGTGTTTACAGTGGTGGTGATGATGTTTACAGTGGTGGTGATGGTGTTTACAGTGGTGGTGATGGTGTTTACAGTGGTGGTGGTGATGGTGTTTACAGTAGTGGTGATGATGTTTACAGTGGTGGTGATGATGTTTACAGTGGTGGTGATGGTGTTTACAGTGGTGGTGATGGTGTTTACAGTGGTGGTGGTGATGGTGTTTACAGTAGTGGTGATGATGTTTACAGTGGTGGTGATGATGTTTACAGTGGTGGTGATGGTGTTTACAGTGGTGGTGATGGTGTTTACAGTGGTGGTGATGGTGTTTATAGTGGTGGTGATGGGAACCAGGTGTCTCCATGTCTACAACACAAATATACACATTGTATTTACTATCAAACCCACCAGTGAACCTACACGAGTCTTCTGAGTTTATATGGATGATAAAATAATACTGAGCTAGCCATGGCCTGTGCTGGTGTGAGTGGATCAGACACAGCAGTGCTGCTGCTGCTGGAGTGTTTAAACACCTTCTCAGTGTCACTGCTGGACTGAGAATCGTCCACCAACCAAAACTATCCAGACAGCAGTGTCCTGTGGGCGGCGTCCTGTGTCCACTGATGAAGAACTAGAGGAACACAAACTGTGCAGCAGCAGATGAGCTACTGTCTCTGACTTTACATCTACAAGGTGGACCAGCAAGTAGTAGGAGTGTCTAATAGAGTGGACAGTGAGTGGACACAGTGTTTAAACACTCCAGCAGCACTGTTGTGTCTGATCCACTCACACCAGCACCACCTCAGCGCCGCCGCAGTGCTGAGAATGACCCACCTCCCTAATAGTATCTGCTCTGTGGTGGTCCTGTGGGGGTCTTGTTGTATGAGTCCAGCCTCCCCGTGTTGGTTTAACAGCAGGATAAACTCTGTGTATAATGGAGTTACTCAGGAGAGAAGACTCCGAGGCTGTGAGTGCAGAAGTCGTTCACCTCCTTAATCTAAAATTAGAGTCAAGCGCTCCTCTGGGACAGCGCCTGCAGCTTCAGCGACACAGGAAGGTCACCTTTAAGGTATGAAAATGCCCCCCTCCCTCCGAAATCCACGCACACCCTTCGTTTGCGCACCCCCCCCAGGGCGGAAATTTCTTCATTAATTTTGTTTGATCACGTTCATCTCGGCACCGGGACCTTTAAAGTTAACAAACTTTGCATACGACTTTTATGTTTCATGCATATTTTAGAGAAATTCCCCCGAAGCCTTCGCTTCAAAGCAGCAGAGGTCTACCCCGCCCCCCCGACAACCCGGCCCCCCCGCCGTCGTATTGAGCTTCAGAAGAGCATCAATATTAATAGAAGAAAGCAACGATTAATCTGCCTTTAATGTCTGATTAAAGAAGTGCTTTTGTGCTTTCATACGCTTAATAAACCCGCTCGGCTTCTCTTTCGGTCTGCTCAACCAAGACGCTGAAGAAGGCTGAGACGGAACGGCCTCCTGGGTAAAGCTGTCAAGTCGCATTCGCTGATCTGACCCGATCTGATCTAATCAATTGATCGCCCTTCTGATCAAGCCGGTGCGCCTGCTGCGCTGCTCGGGGCTTAAAAATAGACAAAAGTACATCTCCGAGCTAAAAACAGCAACGCGCCTCGCCGAAGCTTGAAGGTTCTCCGTACATCTGTATGTTTATAGATCTCAACCAAACGCGTCTCGTCTGATTAGCCACCTTACAAGAAACTGGGCTTTAATCCGGGATCAGATTAAATCCCCAACGTCTACAACGCCAAATCCACTGTCCGTCACCTGCAAGACTAAATTCATCGCCCGATATTTATGCATTTATCAGCTACAAGATCAAATCCATCAGCTACAAGATCAGATCCATCAGCTACAAGATCAGATCCATCAGCTACAAGATCAGATCCATCAGCTACAAGATCAGATCCATCAGCTACAAGATCAGATCCATCAGCTACAAGATCAGGTCCATCAGCTACAAGATCAGATCCATCAGCTACAAGATCAGATCCATCAGCTACAAGATCAGATCCATCAGCTACAAGATCAGGTCCATCAACTACAAGATCAGATCTATCATCAACAAGATCAGATCTATCATCAACAAGATCAGGTCCATTAGCTACAAGATCAGATCCATCAGCTACAAGATCAGATCCATCAGCTACAAGATCAGATCTATCATCAACAAGATCAGGTCCATTAGCTACAAGATCAGATCCATCAGCTACAAGATCAGATCTATCATCAACAAGATCAGGTCCATTAGCTACAAGATCAGATCCATCAGCTACAAGATCAGATCTATCATCAACAAGATCAGGTCCATTAGCTACAAGATCAGATCTATCATCTACAAGATCAGGTCCATCAGCTACAAGATCAGATCCATCAGCTATAAGATCAGATCTATCATCTACAAGATCAGCTCTATCATCAACAAGATCAGGTCCATCAGCTACAAAGATCAGATCCATCAGCTACAAGATCAGATCCATCAGCTACAAGATCAGATCCATCAGCTACAAGATCAGGTCCATCAGCTACAAGATCAGATCCATCAGCTACAAGATCAGATCTATCATCTACAAGATCAGCTCTATCATCAACAAGATCAGATCTATCATCAACAAGATCAGATCTATCATCAACAAGATCAGGTCCATTAGCTACAAGATCAGATCCATCAGCTACAAGATCAGATCTATCATCTACAAGATCAGATCTATCATCTACAAGATCAGCTCCACCATCTATAACATCAAATCCATCATCTGTAAGATCAGGTCCATCAGCTACAAGATCAGATCCATCAGCTACAAGATCAGGTCCATCAGCTACAAGATCAGATCCATCAGCTACAAGATCAGATCTATCATCTACAAGATCAGCTCTATCATCAACAAGATCAGATCTATCATCAACAAGATCAGGTCATTAGCTACAAGATCAGATCCATCAGCTACAAGATCAGATCCATCAGCTACAAGATCAGGTCCATCAGCTACAAGATCAGATCCATCAGCTACAAGATCAGATCCATCAGCTACAAGATCAGATCTATCATCAACAAGATCAGGTCTATCAGCTACAAGATCAGATCTATCATCTACAAGATCAGGTCCATCAGCTACAAGATCAGATCCATCAGCTACAAGATCAGATTTATCATCAACAAGATCAGATCTATCATCAACAAGATCAGATCTATCATCAACAAGATCAGGTCCATTAGCTACAAGATCAGATCTATCATCTACAAGATCAGGTCCATCAGCTACAAGATCAGATCCATCAGCTACAAGATCAGATCTATCATCTACAAGAACAGCTCTATCATCAACAAGATCAGATCTATCATCAACAAGATCAGATCTATCATCAACAAGATCAGATCTATCATCAACAAGATCAGGTCCATTAGCTACAAGATCAGATCCATCAGCTACAAGATCAGATCTATCATCTACAAGATCAGGTCCACCATCTATAACATCAAATCCATCATCTGTAAGATCCGGTCTATTATCAACAAGATCAGGTCCATTAGCTACAAGATCAGATCCATCAGCTACAAGATCGGATCTATCATCTACAAGATCAGGTCCACCATCTATAACATCAAATCCATCATCTGTAAGATCAGGTCCATCAGCTACAAGATCAGATCCATCAGCTACAAGATCAGATCCACCACCTACAAAACTTGCTTGTGTGAGTGTGTGTGTGAGGTGTGTGTGTGTGTGTGTGTGTGTTTGAGTGTGTGTGAAATGTGTGTGTGTATTTAAGTGTGTGAGAGGTGTGTTTGAGTGTGTGTGAGTGATATATGTGTGTGTGTGTGTGTGTGTGTGAGGTGTGTGTGTGTGAAGTATGTATGTGAGGTGTGTGAGGTATGTTTGTGTGACGTGTGTGTGTGTGTGTGTGTGTGTGTGGTGTGTGTGAGGTATGTGTGTGTGTGGTGTGTGTGTGAGGTGTGTGTGTGTGTGAAATGTGTGTGTATGAGGTGTGTGAGGTATGTTTGTGTGTGAGGTGTGTGTGTGTGAGAGGTGTGTGTGAGGTGTGTGAGGTATGTTTGTGTGTGAGGTGTGTGAGGTATGTTTGTGTGTGAGGTGTGTGAGGTATGTTTGTGTATGAGGTGTGTGTGTGTGTGTGTGTATGAGATGTGTGTATGTGTGTATGTGTGAGGTGTGTATGTGTGAGGTGTGTGTGAGGTATGTTTGTGTGTGAGGTGTGTGAGGTATGTTTGTGTATGAGGTGTGTGTGTGTGTGTGTGTGTATGAGGTGTGTGTATGTGTGTATGTGTGAGGTGTGTGTGTGTGAGGTGTGTGTGAGGTGTGTGTGTGTGAGGTGTGTGAGGTATGTTTGTGTGTGAGGTATGTTTGTGTGTGAGGTGTGTGTGTGAGGTGTGTGAGGTGTGTTTGTGTGTGAGGTGTGTGTGTGTGAGGTGTGTGAGGTGTGTGAGGTATGTTTGTGTGTGAGGTGTGTGAGATGTGTGAGGTATGTTTGTGTGTGAGGTGTCTCTCTCTCCGTCTCTCTCTCTGTCTCTCTCTCTGTCTCTCTCTATGTAAGTAGGAGAGTCAGTGAAGCTGTAAATGTGTTTATTTATTTTATTATATTTAGTTGTGACTCAGTGAAGCGACGGCTGCAGTTTTCACGCTTTTCTGTATGAACTGCTGTTCCACCAACCCAACCCTAACCTCACCTCACCCGCACACACTCACCTAACCCAACCCTAACCTCACCTCACCCGCACACACTCACCTAACCCAACCCTAACCTCACCTCACCCGCACACACTCACCTAACCCAACCCTAACCTCACCTCACCCGCACACACTCACCTAACCCAACCCTAACCTCACCCGCACACACTCACCTAACCCAACCCTAACCTCACCTCACCCGCACACACTCACCTAACCCAACCCTAACCTCACCCGCACACACTCACCTAACCCAACCCTAACCTCACCCGCACACACTCACCTAACCCAACCCTAACCACACCTCACCTGCACACACTCACCTAACCCAACCTTAACCTCACCTCACCCGCACACTCACCTAACCCAACCCTTACCTCACCTCACCCGCACACACTCACCTAACCCAACCCTAACCTCACCACACACACTCACCTAACCCAACCCTAACCTCACCTCACCAGCACACACTCACCTAACCCAACCCTAACCTCACCTCACCCGCACACACTCACCTAACCCAACCCTAACCTCACCTCACCCGCACACACTCACCTAACCCAACCCTAACCTCACCTCACCCGCACACACTCACCTAACCCAACCCTAACCTCACCTCACCCGCACACACTCACCTAACCCAACCCTAACCTCACCTCACCCGCACACACTCACCTAACCCAATCCTAACCTCACCTCACCCGCACACACTCACCTAACCCAACCCTAACCTCACCTCACCCGCACACACTCACCTAACCCAACCCTAACCTCACCTCACCCGCACACACTCACCTAACCCAACCCTAACCTCACCCGCACACACTCACCTAACCCAACCCTAACCTCACCTCACCCGCACACACTCACCTAATCCAAACCTAACCTCACCTTACCCACACACACTCACCTAACCCAACCCTAACCTCACCCGCACACACTCACCTAACCCAACCCTTACCTCACCTCACCCGTACACACTCACCTAACCCAACCCTAACCTCACCCGCACACACTCACCTAACCCAACCCTAACCTCACCTCACCCGCACACACTCACCTAACCCAACCCTAACCTCACCTTACCCACACACACTCACCTAACCCAACCCTAACCTCACCCGCACACACTCACCTAACCAAACCCTAACCTCACCCGCACAGACTCACCTAACCCAACCCTAACCTCACCTCACCCGCACACACTCACCTAACCCAACCCTAACCTCACCTCACCCGCACACACTCACCAAACCCAACCCTAGCCTCACCTCACCCGCACACTCACTAACCCAACCATAACCTCACCCGCACACACTCACCTAACCCAACCCTAACCTCACCTCACCCGCACACACTCACCTAACCCAACCCTAACCTCACCTCACCCGCACACACTCACCTAACCCAACCCTAACCTCACCTCACCCGCACACACTCACCTAACCCAACCCTAACCTCACCTCACCCGCACACACTCACCTAACCCAACCCTAACCTCACCTCACCCGCACACACTCACCTAACCCAATCCTAACCTCACCTCACCCGCACACACTCACCTAACCCAACCCTAGGGTTAGGGTTAGGGTTAGGGTTAGGGTTAGGGTTAGGGTTAGCTCACCTCACCCGCACACACTCACCTAACCCAACCCTAACCTCACCCGCAGACACTCACCTAACCCAACCCTAACCTCACCCGCACACACTCACCTAACCCAACCCTAACCACACCTCACCTGCACACACTCACCTAACCCAACCTTAACCTCACCTCACCCGCACACTCACCTAACCCAACCCTTACCTCACCTCACCCGCACACACTCACCTAACCAACCCTAACCTCACCACACACACTCACCTAACCCAACCCTAACCTCACCTCACCCGCACACACTCACCTAACCCAACCCTAACCTCACCTCACCCGCACACACTCACCTAATCCAACCCTAACCTCCCCCGCACACACTCACCTAACCCAACCCTAACCTCACCTCACCCTCACACACTCACCTAACCCAACCCTAACCTCACCTCACCCGCACACACTCACCTAACCCAACCCTAACCTCACTTCACCCGCACACACTCACCAAACCCAACCCTAGCCTCACCTCACCCGCACACTCACCTAACCCAACCCTAACCTCACCTCACCCGCACACTCACCTAACCCAACCCTAACCTCACCTCACCCGCACACTCACCTAACCCAACCCTAACCTCACTTCACCCGCACACACTCACCAAACCCAACCCTAGCCTCACCTCACCCGCACACTCACCTAACCCAACCCTAACCTCACCTCACCCGCACACTCACCTAACCCAACCCTAACCTCACCGCACACACTCACCTAATCCAACCCTAACCTCACTGCACACACTCACTCACCTAATCCAACCCTAACCTCACCTCACCCGCACACTCACCTAACCCAACCCTAACCTCACCTCACCCGCACACTCACCTAACCCAACCCTAACCTCACCTCACCCGCACACTCACCTAACCCAACTCTTACCTCACCGCACACACTCACCTAATCCAACCCTAACCTCACCTCACCCGCACACTCACCTAATCCAACCCTAACCTCACCCGCACACACTCACCTAATCCAACCCTAACCTCACCTCACCCGCCCGCACACACATACCCAGCCCAACCCTAACCTCACCTCACCCGCACACTCACCTAACCCAACCCTAACCTCATCCACACACACTCACCTAACCCAACCCTAACCTCACCCGCACACACTCACCTAACCCAACCCTAACCTCACTGCACACACTCACTCACCTAACCCATCTCTTACGTCACCTCACCCACACACATTCATCTAACCCAACCCTAACCTCACCTCACCCGCACACTCACCTAACCCAACCCTAACCTCACCTCACCCGCACACTCACCTAACCCAACCCTAACCTCACCTCACCCACCTGCACCTAACCTTAACGGTACTGCACCTACCCGCACACAACCCTCAACTTAACATTTCACCTGTTTCCATAGTAACACTCCACACATTCTGATTGTTATGTTGTTAACATTGTGTTAGAAACCTGTGAGTTTACTGTATTAAAGAATAATGTCAGTGAGTGAATGATTGAGTGAGTAAGTATATCAATTAATGAGTGATTGAATGATTGAGTGGGTGAGTATGAGTGAGTGAGTGATTGAGTGAGTATATGAGTTAATGAATGAGTGAATGAGTGAGTGAGTGATTGAATGATTGAGTGAGTATGAGTGAGTGAGTGAGTGAATGTTTGATTGAGTGAGTATGAGTGAGTGAGTGAGTGAATGATTGAGTGAGTATGAGTGAATGAGTGAGTGAGTGAGTGAGTGAGTGAGTGAGTGATTGAATGATTAAGTGAGTGAGTATGAGTGAGTGAGTGAGTGAATGTTTGATTGAGTGAGTATGAGTGAGTGAGTGAGTGAATGATTGAGTGAGTATGAGTGAATGAGTGAGTGAGTGAGTATGAGTGAGTGAGTGAGTATGAGTGAGTGAGTATGAGTGAGTGAGCGAGTGAGTGAGTGAGTGAATGATTGAGTGAGTATGAGTGAATGAGTGAGTGAGTGAGTATGAGTGAGTGAGTGAGTATGAGTGAGTGAGTATGAGTGAGTGAGCGAGTGAGTGAGTGAGTATGAGTGAGTGAGTGAGTATAATGAAATATTTCTGAATATGAAACTCTGAGAAGATCTGCCACATTAAAAATATCATCAAACTAAAAGAAAACATTATGAATATTTAATGAGGCTCAAATCTGAAAACCTATTTACACACAGACGACCAGAAACCAGCTTAATCACCACAACACTATCTATCTAGTGAGATATATATATATATATATATATATAGAGAGAGAGAGAGAGAGAGAGAGAGTTAGAGAGTGAAAGAGAGAGAGAGAGAGATAGAGAGATAGAGAGAGAGAGATAGAAATAGATAGAGAGAGAGAGAGAGATAGAGATAGATAGAGAGAGAGAGAGATAGAGATAGATAGAGAGAGAGAGATAGAGATATATATAGAGAGATAGAGAGAGATAGAGAGAGAGAGATAGAGAGAGAGAGAAGTAGAGAGTGAGAGAGTGAAAGAGAGAGAGAGAGAGATAGAGAGATAGAGAGAGAGATAGATAGAGAGAGAGAGAGATAGAGAGAGAGAGTGAGAGAGAGAGAGAGAGTTAGAGAGTGAGAGAGTGAAAGAGAGAGAGAGAGTGAGAGAGAGAGTGAGAGAGAGAGAGAGAGAAAGAGAGATAGAGAGAGAGATAGAGAGAGATATATATATATATATATATATATATATATATATATATATATATATAGAGAGAGAGAGAGAGAGAGAGAGAGAGAGAAGAGAGAGAGAGAGAGAGAGAGAGTGAAAGAGAGAGAGAGAGAGAGAGATAGAGAGAGAGTGAAAGAGAGAGAGAGAGAGAGAGAGAGATAGAGAGAGAGTGAAAGAGAGAGGGAGTGAGAGAGAGAGTGAGAGAGAGATAGAGAGAGAAAGAGAGATAGAAAGAGAGAGAGAGAGAGAGAGAGAGAGTGAGAGAGAGAGAGTGAGAGATAGAGAGAGAGAGATAGAGAGAGAGAGTGAAAGAGAGAGAGTGAGAGATAGAGAGAGAGAGAGTGAAAGAGAGAGAGTGAGAGATAGAGAGAGAGAGAGATAGAGAGAGAGTGAAAGAGAGAGATAGAGAGTGAGAGAGAGTAAGAGAGAGATAGAGAGAGAGAGAGAGTGAAAGAGAGAGAGTGAGAGAGTAGTGTCTCGGCTGGATGTAATTAATAAAGTGATCAGAGTGTTTAAAGGTGTAGCCGCTCCAGACGAGGTTACGGCTTCATGTCACTTTCCATTTCCTCGGAAAGCGTCCGTCTGAGATATGATCCGCGCGGCGCCGCCGGATAAGCGCTCCGGAGAAATTGGCTGTTTTTATTAGTCACGCTTCATTTCCCCCGGAGTAAAAACATCAGAGCGGTTAAAAGGTGCTGCTCTCGGCGCGGCCCTGCTCCGGACCCTCACCGCGGGGTCCGCCGGCTAACGTGGGAAACGGATCAGACGCGTCGGGAAAATCGCTCGGACGCTTTTGTGAAATCGCTCGGCTGTTTTGACGTCGCGTGACTCGCCTCGACGAGCGAGCAAGAACATTAGAGGAATTAACTCTGCATTTAGAGGGGCTGCTGAGGTGACGCAGCGCGGGGGGGCTGTCAGAGCGAGCCAGAGAGAGAGAGGAAGAGATAAAGTGAGTGAGAGAGAGAGTGAGGGAGGAAGAGATAGACAGAGAGAGAGAGCGCGAGAGAAAGAGAGAGAGAGGAAGAGATAAAGCAGGACAAGATATTTACAGAGAGAGTAGGGAGGGGAGGAAAGGAAGAGATAGGACAGAGAGCGAGAGAGAGAGAGTGAGTGGTGGAGGAGAGAGGAGAGAGGAGAGAGCAAAGGGAAAGGGGGGAGGAGAAAAGGTGTGGCGAGAACAAGAAAGAGAATGAGACAGATAGTGAGAGAGGGAGAAAGAAAGAGGATGAGAGAGAGTGATATAGATACAAAAGGAGGGAGAGAGAGAGAGAGAGAGAGAGGAGGACGAGAGGAGGAAGACAGAGAGAGAGGGGAGGAAGAGACAGAGAGAGATAGAGAGAGAAAGAAAGAGAGGGGAGGAAGAGAGATAGAGGGAGGGAGAGATAGAGAGAGAGGGCTGGAAGAGAAAGGAGAGACAAAACAAGAGAGAGAGTGAGATAGACAGGGAGCGAGGGACAAAGAAAGCATGAAAGAGAGAGATATAGATACAGAGGAGAGAGTGAGAGAGAGAGAAAGAGAGAGAGAAAGACAGAGAGAGGAGGCAGAGATGGAAGAGAGAGAGAGAGAGGGGAGGAAGAGAAAGGAGAGAGAACAAATGAGAGAGTGAGATAGACAGGGAGAGATGGAGAAAGAAAGAAAGAGGATGAAAGAGAAATAGGGATATAGATATAGAGGGAGAGAGAGAGAGAGAGAGAGAGAGTGAGGATGAGGAGTCGAGATGAGAGAGAGAGTGAACCAAGATACATTGGCATCCACCAAAAGTATAGATGGGTAATGAGAGATAATGGAATAAATGTATATAGAAAGAAAGAAAGAGAAGGAAGGAAATAAAGAAAGAGAGATATAATAGAAAGAACAAGATAGTGACTAAGGAGGAGAGAAAGAAAAACAGTGATGGAGAGAGAGTGTGGAGAGAGAGAAGGCGAAGTGTTCATGCGTTTGTTGTGATTTGATCACTGTAATAATCAGATCTACTGGCTGTGTCTCAAATCTTACTGAGCTCCTACGTAGGCAGCATTTTACATCATAGTATGCGCTCCTGACATGTAGACTGTCCCAATTCTTACATACCTTAAACATGCTGGCCTACTGAGGAACCGTATTTAGACCTGGATTTTAAGAAGCAGTCGATAACCTCTTCCTCAGCCGCATAAAAACAATTCCCATGATGCACCGCAGGCTGATCGCTAGGAGTCAGTGAAGTGGTTTTAAAATGTGATGTTATTATTGATTCTCGGTGTTTTAATGTGTTTCTGGTCATATAATCACACACAAAAACAGTATTTAATTATCAACTCTGTAACGAGTCCTTCACCATTTTACACTTTATACTCGCAGACATTAGCATTTATGCTTAGCGGTTTTTTTAAAGGGGCTATTGTGTTTTGGCTGGACTGGGCTGGGTAACGTAGCATCTGCTGAAACCATCGGTTGGCGTGCTCTGCAGTGAACAAGCCGGACGCTAGTCTTCTCTAACTAGAGCGTCTCAGTAATCTGTTTACAACAGTACCTAGACAGCCTTCTTCAACTGAGCGTACCTAGACAAATCTGCTATACACCACTCACTACATTGACAGCCTACTTACACACTCTCTCCTAGACAGCCTACTGACACACTCACTACCTAGTCAGCCTACTTACACTCGCACTACCTATGATCAGCCTACTTACACACTCACTACCTAGACAGCGCCTACCTACCACACTCACTACCTAGTACAGACCTACTTACTCACTTCACTCATACCTAGAGAGCACTACTTACAACACTCACTTCCTAGTCATCCATTGTGTGGAGTTGTGTATGGTCTCTGACTGTGTTTGAGTGGGTTCCTGCCGGGTACTCGGTTTTCCTCCACAGTCCAAAACACATGCTGGTTAGGAATTCCTCACTCTAAAACATGTCCATGCTGTATGCCCGCTTCACCGATTGGATGCAGATTGGATCCAGGACCCCCCTCTGACCCCGAATAGCGAGATAAAGCGGAAGATAATGGATGGATGTTCAAACAGACGAGAGCCAGTGCAGTACAGACTCAGGCCCAGGTGTTGGGTCATGTCTTATTTGTTGATAAAACCCTGAACAGCCAGAAAAAGAGCTGATTTTAAAATTTAGGTGTAGATTTTATTGCCAGCTGAGAAGAATTTCATCAAATATTCCTTAAAATCACTGAGTCGACCTTTAAGAGTGTTTTTATGCTGTTTCAATGAAGCTTTGGCAATACTGCTATACTGTAACTAAATACAGGGCATGCCAATAAAGCTTAGAGAGAGGAGAGAGGGATGAGGGAGAGAGAGAGGGAGAGAGAGAGAGGGAGAGAGGGAGAGAGAGAGGGAGAGAGAGAGAGAGAGGGAGAGAGACAGAGAAAGATATGGGAGAGAGGGAGTGAAGAGAGACGTGATAAGAGAGAGAGAGAGAGGAAGGGAGCCTCCGAAGCGTCGCGGATGAAATTTATTGCAAATAACTGTTCCTGATGCTCCGCCGTTTCAATTTCACACAACACAGTCCTACATATCTGCAGCAAATGTGTCCCTGTCAGCTCCACTTACTATCCAACCTCCAGTCCTCCACCAGCGTCCCTCCTCCAAGCCCACCAGAGAGAGAGAGAGTGAGAGAAGAGTGGATCCTCTCATTGGAACAGGGAATAAAGAGAGAAGAAAGCAGTGAATTTAAAAGTAAAACAGAAATTTCCACTGAGACTCACACATAACTCAGTGGTGGAGATGCAGACCGGGTGGGGTTTGGTGTGAAACGGTTCAGATGGTGTTTACAGTGGTGGTGATGGGATCCAGGGGTTACCATGTCTACCACACAAATATTGGTTCCTGGTAAGGATTGGGTAGTTTGGCTGGGCTAAGGGAGGTTGGTGCTGGGTGGTTATTACGGGTGTTGGGTGGGGAGTTAGTTCCTTGGGGGGGTGGAGTGGGGGTGGTTCAAGCTCTGCCCGGGTGTGTGGGGGTTGGTGTGCAGGTTGCTTCCCGGGTTGGTTAATGGGTGGGTGGGTTGTAGGTTGGTTCCTGGTTGGGTGGAGGGGTTGTTTGGGTGGGTGGTTAGTTCCTGGGTTGGTTGGGGCGTTAGTTCCTGGGGGGGTTGGTGTGGGGATGGTTCCCGGGTGCGTGGATGTGCAGGATGCTTCCCGGGTTAATTAATAGGTGGGTGGGTTGTAGGTTGGTTTCTGGGTAGGTGGGGAGTTGTTTGGTTGGGCAAGGGGGTGGTTGAGTGGATGGTTAGTTCCTGGGTTGATTGGGTGGGGGCTTTGTTTGTGTTGGTTTTCAGTGGGTGGTGGATGTGCAGGTTGCTCTCCTGATTGGTTGGATGGGGGCTTCTTTCTTGGTAGGGTCTTGGTCATGGGTGGGTGGGTTGGTTCCTAGTTGAGGGCTTGTTTCTCAGGTGGGTGGATGGGGGTTGTTTTCTGGGTGGGTGGGTAAGTGGGTGTTTGGAGGATTAGTTCCCGGGTTGGTGGGTTGAGTGGGATGTTGGTTCCTGAGTGGCTGGGTTGTTGATGTGGGATATTGTTGGTGTCTCTGGGTGGTGTTGATTTTTGACTGGGGTGGGTGTGGTTGTGTTGGTCTGGGTTGGTGGGGTGGGTTTAGTTGGTTGGTTTTCTGGGGTGTGTGGGTTGGTTGGTTTCTGGGTGGGTGGGTTGGTTGGGTTGGTTTGTTTGGTTGGTTTTGGGTGGGGTGTGGTAGTTGGTTGGTTTCTGGGTATGTGGGTTGGTTTGGTATTCTGGGTGCGGTGGGTTGGTTTGGTGGTTGGTTGGTTTCTGGGTAGGTGGGTTGGTTGGTTGGTTTGTTGGTTGGTTTTTGGGTGGGTGGGTGGGTTAGTTGGTTGGTTTCTGGGTGTGTGGGTTGGTTGGTTTCTGGGTGGGTGGGTTGGTTGGTTGGTTTGTTGGTTGGTTTTTGGGTGGGTGGGTGGGTTAGTTGGTTGGTTTCTGGGTTATGTGGGTTGGTGTGGTTTCTGGAGTGGGGTGGGTGGGTTAGTTGGTTGGTTTCTGGGTGTGTGGGTTGGCTGGTTTCCGGGTGTGTGGGTGGGTTGGTTGGTTGGTTAGTTGGTTGGTTTCTGGGTGTGTGTGTGGGTTGGCTGGTTTCCGGGTGTGTGGGTGAGTTGGTTGGTTGGTTGGTTGGTTGGTTGGTTTTTGGGTGGGTGGGTTGGCGTTGTGGGATGTTGGTTTCTGGATGGGTGGGCAGGATGGGTGAGCAGCATGGGTGGGCAGGGTGGGTGGGTTTCTGGGTTGCCTTGTACGGTTTTGGGACTAGTAAACCTCTAGGATCACCCAAACTTATTATGATGTCATTGGTGAGCTTCTGTCTTTCTTAGCTGACTAGACCTGCCGCACTGATCTACCTCAGGATGGCGCTGCTGCAAACTGGTTCACCCATTTGGTCCTTCACTGTCTAGCAACTGTAAGAACACCTGGGACGCCTCTCCAGTGCGCTGCACCATCTGTAAATATGAACAACGACCAGTTTTTCCAAGAGTTTGGTGGAAACAATGGACTATATCTTGTTTCTCAGACTGAAGACAGGCGAGGAGACGAGGAGGATCTCCGTCAATGTGTAGTAACAGCCTTAAAAGACCAGCAAAGAGTGCAGCAGAGACCAAACACTAAAAACACCAGCGTGGTGCTTCACTTTAGCACCACTCTCTACATCAGCTCCTGCTTTTCTCACCGACTCAGTTTCTTGTTTTATTACTCTTTAATGAACTTAATAAACTTTGCAGCTCCAACTTTATCAATACAAATGTACGGTTATTTCTCACAGCGGCGCTGAATTGAATTGAAGTGAGTAAGTGTGAAAGAGAGAGAGAGAGAGTGAGCGAGGGAGCGAGCGGGAGAGTTTATCAGTGTCTTGTGAAACTCTAATCTGAATCTGACACCGAACACAATTAGATTTACAACAGTGGGGCGGAAAAAGCCATTAAAAGTGTTGTGATGAAGCCGGAGGATTTCATTAGGCGGATGACAAAAGGGCCGTCCTTTATTTCCTTTATTTAAAGGTCCGGGACGTCCAGCCCTTTTCGCTCCTTCTGCGGAGAGAGAGGCCGAGAAAGAGAGAGCACGAGAGAGCGAGGTGAGTGTGAGCGATGAGAGAGAGAGTGCAGCGAGAGAGCGGGAGAGAGAGAGAGAGTGAGGGAGAGCAGAGAGGAGAGTGAGATTGAGAGAGAGAGTGGGAGGGAGACGGAGAGAGTGAGCGAGAGCGAGAGTGAGGGGAGAGGAGAGAGATGCAGGAGATGAGAGAGGAGAGATGGAGAGAGAAGGTAGAGAGAGAGGAGAGAGAGAGAGTGTGAGTGCTCATTTGTTTTGCAGCTCGTTTACTAAAAATTTATCTTTCATCAGTGGAAATGATGAAGCGCTCTCTGTGTTCTCGTAATGATGTGCGGGTCCGAGCGTTTTGTAGAAGTACCGTTTCGTTTCATCTTCCATGGGTTGAAAAAGTTCTCGCTGGGTTGGTGCGTGAAGTGCAGTAGCTCCAGCCCGGAAGCAGCAAAACACGAACCAGCGGACTTGTGAGTGTGTGTTGATTTGTGGTGGCTGTGTATCATGGTGGGTGTAGGGCAACATGTTTAAGACCTTCACACTTCCAAACATCTGCCAGCCCATAACAATCACATATACCCAGCTGAGTCACATTATTATGACCATCTCTTACTTGGTGGCAGAATGTAGGTGGCAGCGTTCTGGACCCTTACATCCATGTGGAAGACACCCACCTTGTGCTTCCACTAACTGGCCACTTTATTAGAAACACACACCTTGTACTTCCACTAACTGGCCACTTTATTAGAAACACACACCTTGTACTTCCACTAACTGGCCACTATATTAGAAACACCAACCTTGTGCTTCCACTAACTGGCCACTTTATAAGAAACACCCACTTTGTGCTTTCACTATCTGGCCACTTTATTAGAAGCACCCACCTCGTACTTCCACTCGCTGGCCACTTTATTAGAAACACCCACTTGTACTTCCATTAACTGGTCACTTTATTAGAAACACCCACCTTCTGCTTCCACTAAATGGCCACTTTATTAAAAATACACACGCTTAGTTGTTTCAACTATAACTGCCCACATTTTATGGAAACCACGTTCCTTTTCGCTTTCACTAACTTGCCACTTTATTAGAAACACCCACCTTCTGCTTCCACTAAATGGCCACTTTATTAAAAATACACACCTTGTTGTTTCACTAACTGGCCACTTTATTGGAAACACGTCCTTTCGCTTTCACTAACTTGCCACTTTATTAGAAACACCCACCTTCTGCTTCCACTAAATGGCCACTTTATTAAAAATACACACCTTGTTGTTTCACTAACTGGACACTTTATTGGAAACACGTCCTTTCGCTTTCACTAACTGGCCACTTTATTAGAAACACCCATTTTGTGCTTCCACTCTAACCATCAACTCTATTTTTATGCTGATTTCGACCACATTTATACACCGACAGTGTTTGCACAGCAGGATTCTATTCTGATAGCACGTCTAATCATGTAAATCAGATCTGCTAGGAACAAGAGCGAGCATTTCTGATCACTGTGAATATTCTAGTGAATCTAAACGCACATTTTAGGCATTTAGCTGTAATCGTGCAGCTCATACTGACAAAAACACTGTAAGTTATAGCGTACAGTCTCGGGCTTGGTGCTTATCGAGAGAATTCTAATCTTATCTGGTTACATTTGACAAAAGCAGCAGTTAAAAGCGTTCGCGTTTAAAATTCCACAGGCCTCCATCAGAAATCTCCACACATCCAAATTAACAACCAGAGCAAATGTAACGCGCTTTATGTGCTTAAATTGCCTTTAATCTACGGCTTTGACCACCGAGCTTTATCTCCAACCGGGATTTCGCTATGGCTGCCTTAATGAAAGGACGGCTCTGCTGCGTGGCCGATTGTGGGATATATACTCACACGCGCGTGACCTTCAGCTTCAAACTGGAGAAACTCCAGGTATCTGACATCAGAGCCAGCATTTAATTAAACCCAGCAAGAAATTAGTGTATTAACCTGCTGTTTATTAAGAAGAGCCCATTACCATCCCTGATTACTACACACATCAGGAGAAACATCCACTTTGAACGGCCACTTTTATATGAAACACACACCTTGTGCTTCCACTAACTGGCCACTTTAATAGAAACACCCACCTTGTACTTCCACTCACTGGCCACCTTTTATTAGAAACAACCACCTTGTTACTTCTCTCTAAACCGTCCACTGTAATTAGAAACCCAACCTTGTACTTCAATTAGTGGCCTCTTTAATTAGAAAGCATCCCACGTTTGTGCTATTCACTATCTGGACCACTTATTAGAAACTACCCACTTGTGCTTCCACCTAACTGGCCACTTTATTAGAAAACAACCCACCTTGTACTTCCTCTAACCGTCCTCCTCTTATTAGAAACACCAACCTTGTACTTCCGACTTAGTGGGCCACTTTATTAGAAACACCCACCTTGTGCTTCCTTCTTACTGTTCCACTAGAAAACACCAACCTTGTACTTTCCATCTAAGTGGCCACTTTGATTAGAACCACCCACCTTGTACTTCCATCTCTGGCCACTTTATTAGAAACACCCACTTGTTACTTCACTAACGGGCCACTGTATTAGAAACACCAACCTTTGTACTTTCCACTAACGGGCCACATTTATTCAGAAACACACCATCCTTTGTGTACTTCCACTAAGTGGGCACTTTATTTGGACAACACCGAGCTTGTACTTCCACTCACTGGCCTCTGTATTGGATACACCAGACCTTTCTACTTCCACATAAGTGGCCGCTTTAGTAGAAACACCCACTTTGTGCTGCCACTAATAAAATGGATATCTTATTAGTGAAATACACCTCATTTCCTATGTCCACTATTGGCTGGTGGTGAACGTGATGAAATGATGTATTATGGTCTGCGGCTGTATGTAAATGCAGCTTACACTTAAACCGAACGCTCGTCACGAGGTTGAAGTGGTTTTTGATTAAACTCGCGCTGAGCAGAGAAAAGTCATCATTAGCGGAAGCAGGAGCTGCTAATGGCTAACGTAGCACCTCTCCTGCTCTCCTCTCCTCTCCTCCTGCGCTCCGGAGATAAGCCCCATTATTTTATTATGTTTCGGCGGGCTGAGCTCAGCACTGGCTCGGGCCCAGAATCCACCGGGCTTCAGCGAAATCCACAGAAAAAAACAGCCCACCGCCAGCCCAGCACTTATCGGCCGAGCTAGATTAGCACGAATAAATAAAATGTGCTCGTTTATAAGAAGAGGAACGAAAGAAAATACGAGCCTGCAGAGGACGAGAGGAGGAACGACCCATTCAACATATACTGCATAGAGAAAAACCCAACCAGCCACGACGTCAGTGCTAACGCGGCTAACAAGTAATGGGTACACCAAGTAGCATAGTGCTAACTGCAGGCCTCAATCATCACACACTCACTGAAAACCTCGTTCAATATACTTGATCAGGTGGTTTCAGACTCTGTATGATACACTGTTATCTATAAACATGAGCCAAAACATATTAGCATGCAGCTAAAAACAATAGCAGTGATCTGAAGCCTGTCCAAAGGAAAAATGTACCTCAATTTTTGGTGGCATTTTAATATACAAGTCTTTTTAAACGGGACAGCTGCCTCTTTATATTGTGTGGATATATTGCTCATGGATGAAATAAGACCAATAGAAATGCTTTAAAATAGCTTAGACATAATTCTGGTTCCATTGACTTACATAGTAAATAAAGACAGTTACTTGCTATTTTAATGTAAGTCAGTGGAACCAGAATGCTTTCTGAGTCAATATGGAGCATTTCTATTGGTCCATTCATCATGAAACTTTCACACAATGTAAACAGCAGCTGTGGTGTTCAAATAATGTACAGTAGAAAAATAACTATAAATAAACAAAAATGGACATTCGTGTTTTTCTTTGGGCAGTGACAGTGATATGTTAATTGCTACAAATATTGTTAATTACTTATTAATATAATAATTTCAAAGTATAAAAGAAAAAACAATGATTTTTTATAAATTGATAAATAAACCTAATAAATAAAATAAATTTCAATCTCTAAATGCAGAAAAGTTCAATAAAACAAAACTAGAACATTTAAAATATTCTTAAATGGTATAAAATTCTAATATTAAACTGGTGACAGAACATGTGAGTCACACCAAACCCACTTTATTTACATCTCAAACACTGAAATCAAAGGGCTGAACATTACCACCGTACTAACCACTACACCACCATACTAACCACTACACCACCATACTAACCTCTACACCACCATACTAACCACTACACCACCATACTAACCATACAGCCACTCATACTAAACCACTACACCACATACTGACCAACTACAACACAATACATAACCACTACACCACACACACTAACCACTACACCACCCATACTAACCACTACAACCACCTTATAACCACTTACACCACCATACTAACCACTACAACCACCATTACTGAACCACTACAACCACCTAACTAACCACTACACCACAATACTAACCCACTAACACCACCAACTAACCTCTACACCACCATACTAACCACTACCCACCGTTACTAACACTACACCACATACTGACCCACTACACCACCATACTAAACCACTACCCACCGTACTGACCACTACACACCGTACTAACCACTACACCACCCATACTAACACTGCACATACTAACCAACCCACAATACTAACCACTACACCCACCATACTAACCACTACACCACCATACTAACCACTACACCACGTACTAACCACTACAACACCATACTAACCATACACATTACCAGCACTAACCACATAATACACTACACACCATACTAACCACTACACCACGTACTAACCACTACACCACCATAACTGACCACTACACCACCGTACTAACCACTACTCCACCATACTGACACTTACACCACCAGTACTTACCACTACACCACCGTAGCTGACCACTACACCACGTACGAACCACTACACCACCATAACTGACCATACACCACCATACTTAAACACACCACACCACCATACTAACCACTACACCACAATAACTAACCACTACACACACCGTACTGACCCACTACCACACCAACAAACTACTACACCCACCGTACTATACCACTAACACCCACCAAACAACCACTACACCACCGTACTGACCACTACACACCGTACTAACCTCTACACCACCGTACTAACCATTACAAACCACCGTACTGACCACTACAACCCCATACTAACCTCTACACCACCGTAACTATCCACTACACACCGTTTTACTGACCACTACTCCACAGTACTGAACCACTCACCACCATATGACCACTTACAACCACCATAATGCCACTAACCCACGTACTAACCACTACACCACCATACTCAACCACTACACCACGTATAACCACTACACCACCGTACTAACCACTACACACACGTATCTTAAACCACTACCCACCATATAACCATCTTCACCACCGTACTAACCACGACACCACCATTACGAACACTACACCACCGTACTTAACGATACACCAACGTACTAACCACTACAAACCATACTGACCACTACACCACGTCTACTAACCCACTACACCACCGTACTAACCATACACCACGTACTGACCACTACACCACCGTTACTAACCACTACACACCTTATCTGCCCGACCACTACACACCGTATGGACCATACACCACCATACTAACCACTACACCACATACTAACCCACTACCTCACCGTACTGACCACTACACCACCATACTAACTACTACACACCGTACTAACCACAACACCCACCATACTAACCACTACACCAACATACTAACCACTACACCACCATACTGATTCACTACACCACCTTAACTAACCACTACACCACCTGTACTAACCACTTACACCACAATACTAACAACTACACCACCATACAATCCACAACACCACCATACTAACCACTACATCACCGTACTGACCACTCACACCACCATACTAATACTACCCACCGAACTAACCACTACACCAACCATACTAACCACTAACACCACCATACTAGACCACTACACGCACCATAAGGGGGGGGGGGGGGGGGACTGATCACTACACCACCTTACTAACCACTACACCACCGTACTAACCACTACACCAACATACTAACAACTACACCACCGTACTAACCACTACACCCACATGCCGCCACATCATACAATATATACACTTTTCTGCATCATTTGAACACCATGGTTACTGTTTACATTGGGGGTAAATTTCATGATGAATGGACCAATAGAAATGCTTCATAATTGCTTGGACATAATCCTGGTTCTATTGACTTACATTGAAATTACAGTAAGTTTTTGGCCTCTCCTGTAAAGTTGCATATATATTTATGTAGTATATTATATTATTAAATGGTATTATATGTAGTATAGTATATAAAATCTTCCTCCCTGGTACAGAGTACGTCCGTCGTTTTAAAGGCCAGCACACTTTTGGCCCCTGAACTGCCCCCCTCAGTGAGAGACTCTATATAAAGTCTTGTTTTTGGCCCTCGGTGCCCTGAAGTCTGGCTCTGTAACAGCACTGACAGGCTGGCTGTGGCCTCCTCTCTCCTCTCTGACCTTCCCCCTCTTCATCTGGTCAGCTGTGGTCAGCGCTGGACCGCTGTGTCCTCCAGCTGAATGGCATAAAAGGTGGCATTTTACACCTGTGTGCGCGGCAAACCCGTCCACCTGCCCGCCGCGACACTCCCGGCACTGCACCTGAACCTGACAGCTCCAGCCCATCGGCATCGTGGGAAACGTAGTCTCTGACAGTGTGCAAGTCAAGACGCATTGCAGACCAATAAGATCAGCTTCCACCAGCGGGTTAGAGAATCAGCAGAGAGTGAATGTATCACTCCTGCTCCTCTACAGAAGCATATTAGAGCCTGTCAGGCTGCTTGTTGTTCAGCCTGTTTCTATGGAAGAGTGAAATACACACCAACAGCCACACAAACACTGATAATCAGCGCTGAACAAGCCAACCTGCTGGAGGTACAGTGATCTTCACTCGGTTCCTATCAGCTCCTCGACCATTGAGGACCTCACTCATGTCCACCTGTATCAGCTCCACTGACCTGCAGGCCTCCACTATGTCCACAGTATTCAGCTCCACTGACCATACTGGACCTCACTGCTGTCCACTGCTTCAGCTACTGACCATAAGGGACCTCCACTCACTGTCCACTGTATTAGCTCCACTGTCCATACAGGACTCCATACTCCACTGTCCACTGTAATCAGACGCAGCTGACCATGACAGGAAGCTCCACTCACGTCCACTGTTCTCAGCTCTGACTGACCATACAGGACGCTCCACTCACTGTCCACTGTTTCAGCTCCACGGACCATACAGGACCTCCATCTCTGTCCCAGACGATCTATGTATCAGCTCCACGGTCCATCACAGGACCTCCACTCACTGTCCACTCGTTTCAGCTCCAGCTGACCATTACAGGACCTTCCACTCACTGTCCACTGTATCAGCTCAACTGACCATTACTGGTCCTCCACTCACTGACCACTGTATCAGCTCCACTGACCGATACAGGACCTCCACTCACTGTCCACTGGATCAGCTCCACTGGACCCATACTGGGACCTCCTCTCACTGTCCACGTGCATCTGCTCCACATGGACCCTACAGGACCTCCACTCACTGTCCACTGTATCTAGCTCCACTGACCATTCAGGACGCTCCACTCACTGTCCACTGATATACAGCTCCTCTGACCATTACAGGACCTCCACTCACTGTCACTGTATCTGTCCACTGACCATACTGGACTACCTCCAGTGTCCACTGTATCAGCTCCCACTGACGTAAGGACCTCCACTCTCAGACTGTAGTCATCTGTTTCTCTGTATACTTTATTACTTGTGCTTTAATGATCAGGACCCACAGGACCCCCACGAGCAGGTACTATTATGGGAGGTGGATCATTACTCAGGCACGGCAGTGTCACTGGACGTCGGTGCGTGGTGTGTTACGTTAGTCTGTGTTGTGCTAGGGTGTGGTGGAGGTCAGGACAGGGCAGTGCTGACTGCTGGAGTTGTTTTAAAACACCTCTGTGTCTCTGCTGGACTGAGAATCGTCTCCAACGCATCCATAAACTATCCTGGACTGCAGTGTCCTGGGGGCGGCGTCGCTGTGTCCACTGATGAAGAACTTGGGAGGAACACATAACTTGTGCAGCCAGCAGGTAGCTACGGTCTCTGACTTGACAATCTACAAAGGTGGACCAGCAAGTTGTAGGAGTGATCTTAATTAGAGGAAGTCAGTGAGTGGACACAGTGTTTTATTTAAACACGCCAGCAGCAGCACTCTGGGTCTGTTGTCTGCCCATTGCTGACTTGATGATTGTAGGGTTCAACTGGCGAGGAGTTCTCACTGATGATCAGGCGGCTCACCTTCTGTGTGTGATCCACTCTACACCAGCGCATCAGTGTCATGCAGAGCTGAAATGATCCACATCCCTAATTTGAGTCTCTGCTCTGTGGGGGTCCTGTGGGGGTCCTGATCATTAAAGAAAGTGTAATAAAGATATACAGAGACATCATGATGATCATACAGTCTGTAAGGGGAGCTCCTGGTATGGTCAGTGGAGCTGATTACAGTGGACAGTGAGTGGGGAGGTCTCCTGTATGGTCAGTGGAGCTGATACAGTGGGACAGTGAGTGTAGGTCCTGTTATGGTCAGTGGAGCATGATACAGTGGACAGTTGAGTGGAGGTCCTGTTGGTCAGTGGAAGCTGATACAGTGGACAGTGAGTGGCGGTCCTGTCTGGTCAGTGGCAGCTGATACAGTGGGACAGTGAGTGGATGCCTGTATGGTCAGTGGTGCTGATAAGTGGACTGTGGTGGAGCCCTGTATGGGTCAGTGGAGCTGATACAGACAGTGAGTGTAGGTCCTGTATGGTCAGTGGAGCTGATACAGTGGACAGTGAGTGGAGCCCCTGTATGGTCAGTGGAGCTGATACAGTGGACAGTGAGGTGGTTTTAATGTTATATGTTGGTTATATGTTGGTTATATGTTGGTTATCAGGAGGAGAGATGAATGTGACACAGAAAGAAAAGAAGAAAGAAGAACGATTGAGAGCAAAAATGATAAAAGAGTGAAATAAAGTGAACAAACGTAAATATTGAAAGCAGCAGAATGTATAATATCTAATACAGAGAAAAACAAAGAAGAGCGATAAAGCAAGAGAAAGAAAGAACAGAGGGAAACACATTGGTAGCTACAGAAAGAGGGAGTGATGAAAAAGTGAAAGAAATAAAAAGAGGGATATAAAGAAAAAAGATATATAAGAAAATGATAGAAAGAGAGAGTGTGGGAGAAAATGACTAAAATAAGAAATAGAAGAAGGAAAGCAGACAAGAAAGAGAGATAAGGAGGGACAGAATAGAAAGACAGAGATACAGAAACAGAGAGAAATAGTAGACAAGAAAGAGAGGCAGGAAGAAAGAGAGGTAAGGAGTGATGGAAATGGTAGACAGATATTGGAAACTAAAAGTAGGGTGGAATAAAAGAAAGTAAAGAGGAAAGAAATTCAAACGTGATAAAAGGAGAGTAGGAGAGTATAAAAAGATTACAAAAACAGATGAAAAGAGAAATAAAGAGAATAAATGAGGGAATAATAAAACAGAAAAAATGAGGAGAGAGAGAGAAAGAGAGAACAGATAGAGACAGTGGCAGCTACAGAGAGGGAGAGGGATGAAAAAGTGAAAAATAAAAAGAGGGATATAAAGAAAAAAGATAAAAAATACAAGTATAAAATAAAACCTAATAAAAAAGAGAATGGGAGAAAGAAAGGGTGAAAGAGAAAAGGAACAAAAATAGAGAGATAGAAACAGCAGACAAGATAGAGAAGTGAGAAAGAAAGAGAGATAATGAGTGACAGAATGGAAAGACAGAGAGAGGAATAAAAGAATAAAGAGAACGAAATTAAAGAGATAAAAAGAGTAAAAGAGAGAGAATAAAAGATACAAATAGATGAAAAGAGAAATAAAGAGAGAGAATAAATTAAAGAATAAAGATACGGAAGTGAAAGAAGGAATGAAGATGAGGAGATGAGGAGAGAGAAAAAAGAGATGAGATAGAAAAAGACTAAAATAGAGAGAGAGAGAGATAGCAGACAAGATAGAGAGGCAGGAAAGAAAGAGAGATAATGAGTGACAGGAAAGACAGATAGATATAAAGAGGGAGGAGTGAAAGAATACAATAGAAGTATAAAGAGAAAGGCGCAGTGAGATTAAGAGATTAAGAGAGAGAACAAAAGACACAGAAACAGATAAAAAAAGAATAAATGAAGAGACAAGGAACGAAAGAATAGAAACAGACAGAGAAAATAAGAAGAGAGAGAGAGATGAGATAGAAAAAGACTAAAACAGAGAGAGAGAGAGTCAAAAATAGAGAGGAAGGAAAGAAAGAGAAATAAGAAGTGACAGAATGGAAAGACAGATACAGAAATAAAGAGGGAGGAATGAAAAAATAAAGTAGAGGTATGAAGAGAAAGGCGCAGTGAGATAAAGAGAATAAGAGAGAGAACAAAAGACACAGAAAGAGATCAAAAGAAATAAAGAGAGAGAATAAATGAAGAGAGAAGGAATGAAAGAATAAAAACAGAGGGGAAATGAGGAGAGAGAGAGAGAAAGAGAGAAGAGATAGAAAAGGACTAAAATAGAGATAAAAATGAAAAGAAAAAAAACAGAGAGAAAGAGAGAAGTGAGAGTACAGTTTTATTGACAGCATTGGGCCAGCCTATAATTACACAGTAATAACATAGTAATAACACAAATGGAAAGTTAGTAATAAGTTGTAGGTACAATACATTTCTTTATACATGATCGTGACTGCTGATGTCACCGAGCTAGCTCTCTATTTGCCATCATGCGTGATGCAGGGTTGACCTACGGGCGGTGGGACAGGTCGTCCCTTGCAGGATAACACAAACAAAGCCCCGTGCTCATAAAGCTTATTGTGATGAAGTGTATTTCCACCTGTATTAACACTCCGCCGCCAGCGCTCATATAAACACCTCCGCTGTGAGTGTGTGTGTGTGAGTGTGTGTGAGTGTGTGTGCGTGTGTGTGCGTGTGAGTGTGTCCTGGAGCTACAAAGGCAGCAGCCGGAGTGTGCGTGCGCCCTCCTGATGCTCTCGACCCCACAACCCCCGACTCCAAGCCCCTCTGAGCCCCCGCGGCGCTCTAGCTGTGTGTGAGTGGGGAAGCGTGCGGTGCTGTCAGACACGTTCAGCAGTGTCAGTGTCTGACCAGCAGCTACAGCCCAGGTCATTAACAGGGTCAGTCACATGACCCTCACCCACACGTCACATGACATTACTCTTCCTCTGGACGTGGTCTGATCATGTGTGTGTGTGTGTGACACACATTTAGTCTAATAATTAATAATTAATAATTAATAATATTTTTCTGAGATCTACTAAGTGTTTGTGTTTATGTATCAATGATTCATTTTCATGTGTCCATTTACATCCAATTAATTAAACAGGCGTTCTGATTGGCTGCCCTGAGTGGGCCTGCATTCGAAAGGTAGTCCAGACTGAAACACCGCTGATGACTTCAGAGTGAGTGGGCGGGGCTAAACTGCTATATATATATATATATATTGAATATGTTGATATAAAGGTGTGTAATTGATCGTATATTTAACTGCAGCGTATCAGAAACGCCGTCTGTCCACCTGTCTGTCCACCTGTCTGTCTCTCTGTCTACCTGTCTGTCTGTCTGTCTGCTTGTCTACCTGTCTATCTGTCTGTCTTTCTGTCTCTCTGTCTACCTGTCTGTCTACCTGTCTGCCTGTCTACCTGTCTGTCTGTCTCTCTATCTACCTGTCTGTCTACCTGTCTGCCTGTCTACCCGTCTACCTGTCTGTCTGTCCCTCTGTCTACCTGTCTGCCCGTCTGTCTCTCTGTCTACCTGTCTGTCTACCTGTCTGCCTGTCTGTCTACCTGTCTACCTGTCTGTATGTCTGTCTGCCTGTCTGTCTCTCTGTCTACCTGTCTGTCTACCTGTCTGTCTACCTGTCTGCCTGTCTACCTGTCTGTATGCTGTTCTGTTGTCTGTCTCTCTGTTCTACCTGTTGCTGCCTGCTGTCTGATGACTAGATAGATAGATAGACAGATAGAGAGATAGATAGATAGACGATTGACAGATAGATAGAAAGATAGTTAAGTTTATAGATAGATAGTTAGATAGGTCCAACAGATTAGATAGATAGATAGATTAGATAGATAGATTGATAGATAGATAGATAGACTAGATAGTTCCAACAGTTGAAATAGATAGATAGATAGATAGATAGATAGATAGATAGATACATAGATAGATAGATACATAGATACATAGATAGATAGATAGATAGATAGATAGATAGATAGATAGATAGATAGATAGATAGAGGTTATGTGGAGGTTCTTTAAACTTTAAAAAGCTTCTTCTTTCCTACATACCTGTAACAGAAGTGTATGAAAGGTTCTCTAAGGAACCTGGAGTGGTTCTGCTGTAGGAGAGAACCTGTTCTAGCTCCGTCACTCTGAGCTGTACTGGATGTGTATGATACGCTGATGTATGTAAATAAACACAGTTTACATTGAGGAGGTCTGAAGCTGCCACGGTTCCTCGTCTCTCCACCGTCTCTCACCTGTGGTTGAGCTGGAGGAACGTGGCAGCGCTCCAGCTTCTATTACAGGTAACACATATTCCAGCCGTCATCCTCCCCCCATCCCTCCATCCCTGCATCCCTCCATCCTCACACCCGTCAGCTGTGAGAAATAACTCTTCAGAGTGCCAGAGATCTATTTCCATTCTGGCAAAGTCACCCAGTACACCCCCTCGCCCTCTCTCTCTCTCTCTCTCTCTCTCTCTCTCTCCCTCATTATCTCCCTCTCTCTTTATCTTTTCACACTCTACTGTCTCTCTAACTCTCTATCTTTCCTTCCTTTCTCTCCTCTCTCTTTATTTTTATCCCTCTTCCTCTCTCTCTCTCTGTTCCTGATGGGCTGGGTAAATGTAGAGGGGGGCGTGTCCTAAATATAACCCTGTGGATGAACGAGCCTCAAGGAACCCAGAGATTGTGCTGACCCCATTATAAACACTGACAACTGAGAGAGAGAGAGAGAGAGAGAGGGAGAGAGAGAGAGAGAGAGAGAGGGGGAGAGAGAGAGAGAGAGAGAAAGCGGGGATAGAGAAGAGAGCTCGCAGAGTATCGAGATCTCGCTGCTCCAATGTGCGTGGTGGCCCTCTCTCAAAATCACCGTAATGTCGCTCGGACTCTGATGAGGGACTCTGATGAGGGACTTTGATGAGGGACTCTGATGCGGGACTTTGATGAGGGACTCTGATGCGGGACTCTGATGCGGGACTCTGATGAGGGACTCTGATGCGGGACTTTGATGAGGGACTCTGATGAGGGACTCTGATGAGGGACTTTGATGAGGGACTCTGATGCGGGACTTTGATGAGGGACTCTGATGCGGGACTCTGATGCGGGACTCTGATGAGGGACTCTGATGCGGGACTCTGATGAGGGACTCTGATGAGGAACTCTGATGAGGGACTCTGATGAGGGACTCTGATGAGGGACTCTGAGGGACTCTGATGCGGGATTCTGATGAGGGATTCTGATGAGGGACTCTGATGAGGGATTCTGATGCGGGACTCTGATGAGGGACTCTGATGAGGGGGATCTGTGCGGGGACTCTGATGAGGGTATCTTGATGCGGGACTCTGATGAGGGACTCTGATGAGGGACTCTGATGCGGGACTCTGATGAGGGACTCTGATGCGGGACTCTGATGAGGGACTCTGATGAGGGACTCTGATGCGGGACTCTGATGAGGGACTCTGATGCGGGACTCTGATGAGGGACTCTGATGAGGGACTCTGATGCGGGACTCTGATGCGGGATTCTGATGAGGGATTCTGATGCGGGATTCTGATGAGGGACTCTGATGCGGGATTCTGATGAGGGACTCTGATGCGGGACTCTGATGAGAGACTCTGATGCGGGACTCTGATGAGGGACTCTGATGCAGGACTCTGATGAGGGACTCTGATGCGGGATTCTGATGAGGGATTCTGATAAGGGGCTCTGATGCGGGACTCTGATGAGGGACTCTGATGCGGGACCTATGGATCGAGGTGATTGATGCGGGACTCTGATGCTGGACTTGATGCATGATCTCATGGGGGAATCTGATGCGGGACTCTGTTGCAGGACTCTGATGAGGGATCTGATGAGGGACTCTGATGGGGACTTGATGCATGATTCTCATGGGGGACTTCTGTATGCGGGGACTCTTGATGGCAGGAATCTGAATGAGGGACTCTGATGCGGACTCTGATGAGAGATTGTTGCGGGACTCTGATGAGGGACTCTGATGCGGGACTCTGATGCGGGACTCTGATGCATGATTCTCATGGGGGACTCTGATGCGGGACTCTGATGCAGGACTCTGATGAGGGACTCTGATGAGGGACTCTGATGCAGGACTCTGATGAGGGACTCTGATGCGGGATTCTGATGAGGGATTCTGATGCGGGACTCTGATTAGGGGCTCTGATGCGGGACTCTGATGAGGGACTCTGATGTGGGATTCTGATTAGGGATTCTGATTAGGGGCTCTGATGCGGGACTCTGATGAGGGACTCTGATGCGGGACTCTGATGAGGGACTCTGATGCGGGACTCTGATGCGGGACTCTGATGAGGGACTCTGATGCGGGATTCTGATGA
Source organism: Megaleporinus macrocephalus (assembly GCA_021613375.1). Taxonomy (NCBI): domain Eukaryota; kingdom Metazoa; phylum Chordata; class Actinopteri; order Characiformes; family Anostomidae; genus Megaleporinus; species Megaleporinus macrocephalus. The sequence goes on from CM038718.1 coordinate 39,607,225, forward strand.
GGGACTCTGATGCGGGACTCTGATGCGGGACTCTGATGAGGGACTCTGATGCGGGACTCTGATGCATGATTCTCATGGGGGACTCTCATGCGGGACTCTGATGCAGGACTCTGATGAGGGACTCTGATGCAGGACTCTGATGAGGGACTCTGATTAGGGGCTCTGATGCGGGATTCTGATGAGGGACTCTGATGAGGGACTCTGATGCGGGACTTTGATGAGGGACTCTGATGCAGGACTTTGATGAGGGGGAACTATGTTGAGGGACTCTGATGGGGGACTTGATGGAGGGACTCTGATGCGAGGACTTTGGTTAAAAGGGGGGGGGGGTTTGAGGTGGGACTTGATGGGGACTCGGATGCGGATCTGATGTGGGACTCTGATGCGGGACTCTGTTGAGGGATCTGTTTATAGACCGGAAGGGTGGGGGAGTCGGAATGAGGTAATAGTAAATAAAATATAAAAAATAAAGAGATAAAAAAAAAAAAAAAAGAAACACAAAAAAAATGAAAATAAAAATAAAAAAATAAAAAAAATATAGAAAAAAACATAAAAATAAAAAAAAAAAGAAAAAAAAATAAAAAAAAATAAAAATATAAACTCTGGGAGAAAAAAAAATATAAATAAAAAAAAAAAAAAATAAAAATATAAAAAAGAAAAGATAAAAAAAAACTCAAAAATTATAACCTAAAAAGACAAAAAAAAAAACACAAAATAATTAAAATAAAAAAAATAAAAAAATAAAAAAAATAATTTAAAATGAAATAAAAAAAAAAAAATAAAAAAAAAAAAAAAACTTGATGATGGGACTCTGATGATGACTTGATGAGGGACTCTGAGGGACTCTGATGCGGGATTCTGATGAGGGATTCTGATGAGGGACTCTGATGAGGGATTCTGATGCGGGACTCTGATGAGGGACTCTGATGCGGGACTCTGATGCGGGACTCTGATGAGGGACTCTGATGCGACCTTGATGCGTAGACTCTGATTGCGGGACTGCTGATGCGGGACTCTGATGAGGGACTCTGGACGGCAGGGACTCTGATGAGGGACTCAGAAAGCGGGACTCAGAAGCGTGGACTCTGAATGTCGGTACTCTGATGCGAGAACTGAGTTAGGGACATCTTGATGAGGGACTCTTGATGCGGGACTTCTGATGCGGGACTCTGAGGGACTCCGATGCAGGGACTTTCTGATGGAGGGGACTCTGATGCGGGATTCTGATGAGGGATTCTGATAAGGGGCTCTGATGCGGGACTCTGATGAGGGACTCTGATGCGGGACTCTGATGAGGGACTCTGATGCGGGACTCTGATGCGGGACTCTGATGCATGATTCTCATGGGGGACTCTGATGCGGGACTCTGATGCAGGACTCTGATGAGGGACTCTGATGAGGGACTCTGATGCGGGACTCTGATGCATGATTCTCATGGGGGACTCTGATGCGGGACTCTGATGCAGGACTCTGATGAGGGACTCTGATGCGGGACTCTGATGAGAGACTCTGATGCGGGACTCTGATGAGGGACTCTGATGCGGGACTCTGATGCGGGACTCTGATGCATGATTCTCATGGGGGACTCTGATGCGGTTCTGTGATGCAGGGACTCTGATGAGACTTGATGAGGACTTGATGCAGGACTCTGATCGTGGGAGCTCTGATGCGGGATTCTGATGAGGGACTCTGATGCGGGACTCTGATTAGCTATGATTCGGACTTGATGAGGAGACTCTGATGGCGATTTCATGATGCAGGGATTCTGATTAGGGGCTCTGATGCGGGACTCTGATGCGGGACTCTGATGCGGGACTCTGATGAGGGATCTGGATGCGGGCTTGAATCGGGACCTCTGATGACTCTGATGAGGGACTCTGATGCGAGGATTGACGAGGGACTCTCGATGCGGGACCTCTGATGCGGGACTCTGATGAGGGACTCTGATGCGGGACTCTGATGCTTCGATTCTCTGTCTTCTTGCGGGACTCTGATGCAGGGACTCGATGAGGGACTCTGATGAGGGCTCTGGATGAGGGACTCTGGTAGCTCTGATGCGGGATTCTGATGAGGGACTCTGATGCGGGGGCAGCGAATGGGGGCAGGTGGGGGTCCTGCTATCTGAAATCAGCACTTCTGCTGAAAACTGACAGGAACTCGTCCTCATATGTTGGAACAGTGTGACACCGAGCCCTTGAAGCACAGAAGAGCATATTTAACTCAATATGGCAAACAGTTTGAAATTTAATTAAAAAGCCAAACGCTGCCTCGCTCTCCCACACCGGCCACATTTATTTTTAATACATATCTGAATCGTGTCCCCGGGAAATGTTAGTCCTTGACCAGCTTCTGAGTGACTCTGAAACTGATCACACTCAGAGTTCACGTCTTATTTCAGACTGACCGAGGGAACGTTTAGAGAACCGAGGGAACGTTTAGAGAACCGAGGGAACGTTTAGAGAACCGAGGGAACGTTTAGAGAACCGAGGGAACGTTTAGAGAACCGAGGGAATGTTTAGAGTAGACGGCCTCTTATCAGTGCTATCAATCACCGTCAGATCATTAACCATACCACCACCTCGGAGGTGGACATCCTTCACCCTGCTCAGATCAGATTCTACTGACTGTTTCAGCAGTGTGTGTGTCGGGTCTGACAATTCAGCTCATTCTGACTCTAACCAGTACATGACCAGCAGTTCAGGTTACGCTCTGATTTCCAGATTTTAATCAACCTGTCTGTGTATCTATCTATCTATCTATCTATCTATCTATCTATCTATCTATCTATCTATCTATCTATCTATCTATCTATCAACCTCTCTGCATGTCTATCTATCTATCTATAGCTCCATCTGTCTCTCTGCCTATTCATCTTTGTAAATCTATCTATCTATCTATCTATCTATCTATCTATCTATCTATCTATCTATCTATCTATCTATCTATCTGCATGTCTATCTGTGGGGAGGTGGGGGATAAACGACTGATGAAAGTTGATGAAGAAATTGGCTTCTCATTTTAAGTTACTGTTCCATCTTATTCTATTTTTATTTATTATTTTATATATAATTTATTTTATTTATTATTTTATTTACTTTATTATATTCCCAGACTGGAACTGCTGCTTCTTTATTTAAGGTGGACCGAAATTTTTAAAAATGTTGGCAAATGGGAAGCAAATGTCAGCTTTGTAGATACTCTGACATGATAGAGAGATAGATAGATAGATAGATAGATAGATAGATAGATAGATAGATAGATAGATAGAGAGATAGAGGTTAGATAGATAGAAGAGAGATAGGATAGAAAATAGAACAAGGGGCTAAATGAAACAGGAAAGTGGTGAAGACGGGATAGAGTGAAAAGAGTAGAGAGAGTGAGAGTAGCAGAGCTCTGAGTTCTACAGAGAGAGAGACTGATGTGCTCTGCTAACTACTCCACCTCAGTGTGACCGTGTGTTTCAGTGAGGGACGTATCTGCTGGATGGAGAAGTTCGGCCGCAGAGCAGCTCTAACGGAAACCCCAAACTAGGATGAGTGTGGGTGTTCCTCAAAAACCCAACACTCCGACTCTCAACTCTCTCACTGCAGTCTTGAACAACACCAAGAACCTCCAGAGAACCTTAACCTCCTCAGCTTTAATTACCTCCTGATACAGCTCTCCAACTACAGACTTCTCCCTCACTCTAACACAACAAGCTCATATCACTATACCTACATTATAGAGTTATACATTCCAACCTATAAATGAGATAACTGTATAGCTCAGGTTTTAATATTCTATACCTTACAATTTAGAGTTATACTTTCAACCTAATGAGAAAGTGAATACTGTAACTTCATGGTTTATATAGACATTACCTTACCATTGTAGAGATTATACATTCTCAACCTATTTGAGTAAACACTGTTTAACTCAGTTGATTATATCAATACCTACATTTTGAGGAGTTATAAACCAAAAATTCATTTCCATAATGAGAAACTGTAACTCAGTTTAATATTTACTATACATTCTTTTTGAGTTTTACATTCAACATAAATGTTGAAACTGTATACATTTTAATACTCAGTTTATATAAATACCATACATTTAGAGTTATAAGTTCAACCTAAGAGAAACTTGTAACTCAGTTTTTATACAATACTACTTGGTAGAGTTTTTACATTCTATCCTAATTAGAGAACTGTAACTCAGTTCATATACTAATTTTAATGTCATTTTGAAGTTTTTTTTGACTTTTCAACCTTTTTTTTTTTTCTTATTTTATCTTTTTAGTTTTTTTTTAATGAAGGATAATGTATGTTGTATAACATCAGTTCTCATATACATATCTACATTTAGAGTTATTCATTCAACCTAATGCAGTAAAACTGTAACTCAGTTTATTTACAATACCTACATTTAGAGTTATACATTCACCCCTTATGGAGAAAACTGTAACTCAGTTTCATATACAATACTACTTTTAGAGTTATACAGTCAACCTAAAGAGAAAACTGGTAACTCAGGTTCATATTACAATACCTACATTTAGAGTTATACATTCAACCTAATGTGGAAACTGTAAACTCAGTTTATATACAATACTTACATTTAGAGTTATACATTCTAAACCTAATGAAGAAACTGAGTAACTCCAGTTTATATACAGTACCGTACATTTAGGTTATACATGCATCCTAAATGAGAAACTGTAACTCAGTTTATTTACAAAATACCTACCTATTTCAGAGTTTTACATTCAAATCTAATGAGTAACTGTAATCAGTTTTTAGTATACAATTACCTTCATTTAGTGTTATTACATTCACCTAATGCAGAAACTGTAACTCAGTTTCATATACAATTCTTCATTTAGAGTTAATACATTCTACCTTATGAGAGAGACTGTAACTCAGTTTCATATACTGTACCTACATGTTTAGTGTTATTCATTTCTATCCTAGTGAGAAAAACTTGTAAACTCAGTTATATTACTACAATACCTACATTTGTAGTGTTATACACTTCATCCTAATGAGAAACTGTAACTCATCGTTTCATATTCTATAACCTACATTGTAGTGTTTTACATTCAAACCTAATGAGAAACTGGTAACGCAGTTTCATATACAATAACCTTCATTTTGAGTTTATACATTCATCCTATACGAAAGTGCGAGTCTTTGATGGTGGTTTGCTCCAGAATTCTGTAAAAATTGTTCAGCTTCACAACAGCAGCTATGAAGGAGCACACTTGTGGGCGGAGCCTGGAGAGGTCAGTCACTCTACGTATTGTAGAAACACTGCCGACTGAACTGCAAAACATTTCTTCACTCGTTTTTCTCTCTTTCGGCCTAAACTGCTCAGAACCAGAGTATGATGTCCAAGCGATGTGAGTGAAATATTAAAACGCTCAACATTTGTTTTTCTGTCCTGTTGGCGGTTTTTCGGCTGTTGCTTAGCTTCTTTCCCTGTGAAGCCTGGGACAGGGCCGCGACTGAGCACGCATATGGCGGAGAAATGCATGAACGAAATGGAGGAAGTGCGAGAGTGAGAGAGGATTGAGGCTTATAGTAAGGAAGAAAGAATCAAGGACGGAAAGAAAGGAATAAAGCAGTTAGACGGAGAGGTAGACAGTGTGTGGTATTGGGTATGTAACGATTCACCAATTTAATTAAACTGAATACGATACAGTAGAGCTGAGTATTGACAAGAACCTGGCAACGATACCTATCATGATGTATCTGAATACCCCAACAAGAAACGGGTGAGGGGGTCTATCGTTTAGGCTATGTCCCAAACATGGCCCCCATCTCCAAAGCCGCCATATTGGATTAAGGGCAAGCTTTTCCAATGGAAAGGTGGTCGTGTAGCAGATCAAAGAAGATCAGAACTGTCTCAGAAATCGATTGATGCAATCAGATTTACAATATCTGACCTCAACACCACTGAATGGACCGACCACCCCAGCTGTCTACATTGGGTGAGAGTGTTATGATGAATGCACCAATAGAAATGCTCCAAAACAGCTTGTAGAAACTTTGGGTTCCATTGACTTCCATTGAAAGTTAAGACTGTTTTTGTCTCTCCTGTAAAGTTACTATTTTACAGATACTCGTTGCTCATTGGACAGTCACATGCAAAGTGATGTCAGCATTTCCCTTTCAAGTAATAGATACTTGCAAATTAACCACCACCTGGAAGGCCTGGTAGACCCACCAACACTGTCCTCCTATTAGATAAACAGCTTTAGAGGAGAACATCAAGCTGCTTCAGATCTAAGAACATCTACAGGTGTTTCTGTCCATCCTTCCACGGTGAGAAGACATCTCAACACTATCGGGCTCTGAAAGGACGTGTAGCTGTTCTAGAACCTCCTCCAGAAACTCAACACCACTGATTGGACTGACTACCCCAGAGTCCAGAATTTTAACATCACTGAATGGACCGATCACCCCAGAGTCCAGAACCTCAACACCACTGAACAGACTGATCACCCTACAGTTCAGAACCTCAACACCACTGAATGAACTGACCACCCCACAGTCCAGAACCTCAACACCACTGAACGGACTGACCACCCCAGAGTTCAGAATCTCAACATCACTGGATGGACAGACCACCCCACAGTCCAAAACCCCAACTCCACTGGAGTCCAGAACCTTAATACCACTGAATGGACCGACCACTCCAGAGTCCAGAACCATCAAACATTCACTGAATGGGGACTGACACACAGAGTCCAGAACCTCAACATCACTGAATGGACCGACCACCCCAAAGTCCAGAACCTCAACACCACTGAATAAACTGAACACCCCAGAGTCCAAAACCTCAACACCACCAAATGGACTGAACATCCCAGAGTCCAGAACCTCAACACCTCTGAATGGACTGACCACCCCAGAGTCCAGAAGCTCAACACCACTGAACGGACAGACCACCCCACAGTCCAAAACCCCAACACCACTGGAGTCCAGAACCTTAACATCACTGAATGGACCGACCACCCCAGAGTCAGATCCTCACCATCCACTGAATGGAGCGCACACCCCAGAGTCCAGAACCTCAACATCACTGAAGGGGCCGACCACCCCAGTGTCCAGAACCTCATACATCACTGAATGGATCGACCACCTCAAGAGTCCAGAACCTACAAACATCATCTGAATTGGACTGACCACCCATGAGTCTTGAAACCTCAACATCACTGGATGGACCGTCCACCTCTGTGTCCTGAATCCTCAACATCACTGAATGGGACCACCACATCAGAGTCCAGAACCTCAACATCACTGATGGCCGACACCCCAAGTCCCAGAACCCTCAAAAACCTATATGGACTGACACCCCAGAAGTCCAGAACCTCAACACACCTGAACAGGACTGACCACCCCCAGTCCAATACCCAACACCACTGGTGTCCCAGAACCTCAAATACTAAATGGATTGACCACCCAAGAGTCCAGAACATATCATCCTGAATGGGGACCGACCACCTCAGAGTCAGACCTCAACATCACTGAATGACCGACACCTCGAGTCCCAGACCTCACATCACTGAATGGGCCGACCACCCAGAGTCCAGATCCTCAACACCACTATATGGACTGACCACCCCAGAGTCCAGAACCTCAACACCACTGAACGGACAGACCACCCCACAGTCCAAAACCCCAACACCACTGGAGTCCAGAACCTCAACATCACTAAATGGACTGACCACCCAAGAGTCCAGAACCTCAACATCACTGAATGGACTGAACACCCCAGAGTCCAGAACCTGAGTGTGTTTGGGGTTATTTGGATGGTGAGAAGCAGAAGCAGCTGCTGAGACTGAACTTTGTAGTTTATCAATGTGTGATTTTCTGGACCTGAGATAAAATGAATGTTGGGGGGCTGTGGGGGTGGTTGGGGGGTTCTTGGACAGAGCTGTGTATGTGTGTGTGTGTAGTGTTTGTGATGTGTGTGTGTAACAGATTGAGTGTGTCAGTGAAGCAGGCTGGAGCAGATGGGGATTTCACGTTGGGCGGTTTTCTCTTTTTTCTGCTGTTTATCATTCTTTTTGTTCCGCCGCGTTGAATAAGCAAAGGCCACACACACACACACACACACACACACACACACACACACACACACACAGACACACTTCACTCAGTGTGTGATTCACCCAAAAACAGGCAAGTGAAGGGTCAGAATACAATAAACACTCTATATCTGAAAGTATTCATTTCATTGATCCTGTAATAGTAACAGATCAAAGATATCATCACTGTCCAATGAAAAACGTCCATTTTTGTAGATTTTTGTGTTTTCTATATCATCTGAACACGCCAATGGTCGTTGCCATTGTGTGAAAATTTCATGATGTATGGACCAATAGAAGTGTTGCAAAATGACTTAGAAAGAATTCTGGTTTCATTGACTTACACTGTAAGTAAAGTATGTTGCAATTTTCTAGATACTTGGTTTTCATTGGACAGTGACAATATTCAACTATAACATTAACATTCTGATTTCATTGTTTCTTCTCGAACCCAGATTTAATTCAATTCAGTTTCATTCAGTTCTCAACACAATTTAAACCAATTCAAGTTATTTTACTAATACATTAATATCACTTACACATGATGTTTGTTTCTCGCCAGACACTCAGACTCGGTTTAACTCATTTCAGCTTGATTCAGTTCTAATCGCTCAGCTGAATCAGCCAGAATGAATTGAACTCAATTTAGCTCAATTCTATTAAATGCATTTCAAGTGATTCAGCTCAATGTGATACAATGTGAAAGCAAAGCTTTCAGTCCAGTTCAATTTTACGTAACACAATCAAACTCAATTCAAATCAATTCCATTCAACTCAATTTAACTCAATTCAGTGAACAGAGACAGAATGCAGTTTAGTGCAGGTCAACTGAGTTCGAGCACATTCAGTTTAACTCAACTCGATTAAACTGAACTTAATAAAATTAAACTAAACTCAACATAAGTTCAACATTGTTTCATTTTAAATCATTCAGTTCAGCGGAATGAATGTAACTCAATTCAGTAAACTCAATTCTATGAAATGCATTTAAACTTTTCAACTCAACACAGTTCAATTCAATGTGATTCAATTCAACTCAAAGCAAAGATAAATGCAATTAAGCTCTTTTCAATTCACAGCAGAGCTTCAATCAAAACAATTAAGGTCAAACATTTAAAGAATCAGAGTGCAGACTTGACAAAATTCAACTCAATTCAATTATTTAAGTGAATTCAGTGTAGTGCACTGAGCTCCAGTCAACAGACAATACAATTCAATACTATTCAATTTAATTATGAATCAGTTCAATCTAATTAAACACAGTTCAGTGCAAATGAACACAATCAAATTCAATTCAATTCAAAGCAATTCCATTCAACTCAACTGAGTGCACAGTAACAGAAGAGCGAGTCGACCCAGTTTAACTCTGTTCAGCTCAGTTGGAGCCCATTCAGTTTAACTCAACTCAATTCAATTCAGCTAAATTTAACTCCACACAGTTTGGGTTAGTTCAGTTCAGTGTAGTTCAGATCTGGAAGGTTTAAACCCAGTGTTGGGGGTAACGCGGTACAAAGTAATGCACTACAGTAATATGATTAAGTTACAGCTCATTTTTTTTAATATATTTTTTTATATTCTCATATTTAGAATTAGTTTCACGCAAAGATAAAAATATTACAGTGACATGTGAGTTGCGCTCAAGCTGAAACACCTTTCAACTGCAGCAAACTCCACAAGCAATCTGTCAAATCTCTTAGACAGGGTGCACGGTAAAACAAAACTCATTGCTAAAGAGACCCTGCATTGAAGAAGAGCGCCCCCTATATCACCCAAACAAGCTACACTGGATTTCCATCGAGACTAGGAAGGAACAAGTACCAGTCAGTACCAGTAACCCCCTGAAAACTTATTTAATTTATAAAGAGTTTATTTTTGTGAATTCAGTTCTTATACTCGTATACTCAGTTCTTATACTCAGTTCTTATATTTTTATACTCAGTTCTTATAGTCTTATACTCAGTTCTTATACTCTTATACTCAGTTCTTATACTCTTATACTCAGTTCTTATATTCTTATACTCAGTTCTTATACTCTTATACTCAGTTCTTATACTCTTATACTCAGTTTTTATATTCTTATACTCAGTTCTTATACTCAGATACTCAGTTCTTATACTCTTATACTCAGTTCTTATACTCTTATACTCAATTCTTATACTCTTATACTCGGTTCTTATACTCTTATACTCAGTTCTTACACTCTTATACTCAGTTCTTATACTCAGTCCTTATACTCTTATACTCAGTTCTTATACTCTTATACTCGGTTCTTAAACTCTTATACTCAGTTTTTATACTCTTATACTCGGTTCTTATACTCTTATACTCAGTTCTTACACTCTTATACTCAGTTCTTATACTCAGTTCTTATACTCTTATACTCGGTTCTTAAACTCTTATACTCGGTTCTTATACTATTATACTCAGTTCTTACACTCTTATACTCAGTTCTTATACTCTTATACTCAGTTCTTATACTCTTACACTCAGTTCTTATACTCAGTTCTTATACTCTTATACTCGGTTCTTAAACTCTTATACTCGGTTCTTATACTATTTTACTCAATTCTTATACTCTTATACTCAGTTCTTATACTCGTATAATCAGTTCTTATAGTCTTATACTCAGTTTGTATACTCAGTTCTTATACTCTTATACTCATTTTTATACTCTTATACTCAGTTCTTATACTCAGCTCTTATACTCAGTTCTTATACTCGTATACTCAGTTCTTATAGTCTTATACTCAGTTCTTATACTCAGCTCTTATACTCAGTTCTTATACTTGTATACTCAGTTCTTATACTCGTATACTCAGTTCTTATACTCTTATACTCAGTTCTTATACTCTTATGTTTAGTTCTTATACTCAGTCCTTATACTCTTATACTCAATTCTTATACTCTTATACTCAGTTCTTATACTCGTATACTCAGTTCTTATACTCGTATACTCAGTTCTTATAGTCTTATACTCAGTTCGTATACTCAGTTCTTATACTCTTATACTCAATTTTTATACTCTTATACTCAGTTCTTATATTCTTATACTCAGTTCTTATACTCGTATACTCAGTTCTTATACTCGTATACTCAGTTCTTATAGTCTTATACTCAGTTTGTATACTCAGTTCTTATACTCTTATACTCAATTTTTATACTCATACTCAGTTCTTATACTCTTATACTCAGCTCTTATACTCAGTTCTTATAGTCTTATACTCAGTTCGTATACTCAGTTCTTATAATCTTATACTCAATTTTTATACTCTTATACTCAGTTCTTATAGTCTTATACTCAGTTCTTATACTCAGTTATTATACTCGTATACTCAGTTCTTATACTCAGTTCTTATAATCTTATACTCAATTCTTATGATCTTATACTCAGTTCTTATAATCTTATACTCAGTTCTTATACTCTTATACTCAGTTCTTATACTCAGTTCTTATACTTGTATACTCAGTTCTTATACTCTTATACTCAGTTCTTATACTCGTATACTCAGTTTTTATACTCTTAGACTCAGTTCTTATACTCAGTTCTTATACTCTTATACTCAGTTCTTATACTCAGTTCTTATACTCTTATACTCCGTTCTTATACTCTTATACTCAGTTCTTATATTCTTATACTCAGTTCTTATACTCAGTTCTTATACTCTTATACTCAGTTCTTATACTCCTATACTCAGTTCTTATACTCAGTTCTTATACTCGTATACTCAGTTCTTATACTCAGTTCTTATACTCGTATACTCAGTTCTTATACTCAGTTCTTATACTCGTATACTCAGTTCTTATACTCTTTTGCTGTTATAATCTGTTACTAAATAAATATATAATATGCTACTAAAGGATTAGTTGTTTTGTACTTTCCAGATATGTTTGTAGATTTCATTCCAGTATATTTGTATGAGTTTCAGGATGTAACTTAAAAGTAATGAGGTATTAGATTACATATTCCAGGAAGTAATGAGTAAAGTAATCCCATTACAATTTTAATGAGTATCAAATCAAATCAATTCAGTTTAAAGCAACTCAGTTCAGCTGGTTTGAATTCAGCCGGGTAACCTTTACTGGCCTGATTGCTTTCAGTTAAAGCCTCAGTGAAAAAAAGCTGCTTCTCTATTTTCGGTGTGAGTTCACTCCCTCTCGCAGCGCCTGTGATCTCAGTAATGACTCAGGCTGCTCCGCTGAAGGGCTGAGGGGTGTTTGGGCATCTCAGTAAACAAAACCGTGAGTGAGCGAGTGAGTGTGTATACGGTGTGTGTGTATCAGTCAGCTCGGTGACGCTGTCAGTAAGTGTTAATGACAGCCTGCAGGCTCCGGCTCGCCCGCAGTGTGTGTTTAAGAACGTTTCAGCTGAAACTCACACACTTTCTAACGCCGGCATGAGCGCCAGACGAGGAGGAGCACCAGGAGAAGTCAAATCACAGCGTTAGACGGGGTCAGCATCAGGTCACCACCCATACTTATAAACCCTTTATACACTGACCGGCCACTTCGGGAGCAACACCTGCTTATACCTCCACTCAGTGTCCACTGTATCAGCTCCACTGACCATACAGGACCTCCACTCACTGTCCACTGTATCAGCTCCACTGACCATACAGGACCTCCACTCACTGTCCACTGTATCAGCCCCACTGACCATACAGGACCTCCACTCACTGTCCACTGTATCAGCCCCACTGACCATACAGGACCTCCACTTACTGTCCACTGTATCAGCTCCACTGACCATACAGGACCTCCACTCACTGTCCACTGTATCAGCCCCACTGACCATACAGGAGCCTCCACTCACTGTCCACTGTATCAGCTCCACTGACCATACAGGACCTCCACTCACTGTCCACTGTATCAGCTCCACTGACCATACAGGACCTCCACTCACTGTCCACTGTATCAGCTCCACTGACCATACAGGACCTCCACTCACTGTCCACTGTATCAGCTCCACTGACCATACAGGACCTCCACTCACTGTCCACTGTATCAGCTCCACTGACCATACAGGACCTCCACTCACTGTCCACTGTATCAGCTCCACTGACCATACAGGACCTCCACTTACAGACTGTAGTTCATCTGATTCTCTGTATACATTATCCTGCCCAGCCGGAAGCTGACGAACGGGCACAGAGGAGAAACGGACGTCAAGACAAACGGACACACAGGTTTACATTCATATATACTGCTGGTGTCCTGATACTTTTAATCCAGTTCCACCTTAAATAGAGAAGGTATAGTCTGTGTAGCTCAGGCACCATTTAAGGTGGAGGAGCAACATTCCAACAAGAAGCTGGTGTCGGATATTTGTGAGCAGATGTGAGAAGTTCCGAGCGCTCAAGGCGTCATGGAGAAATAACGATTTTCCAGTTTCCAACAGAGCTGAGAGAGAGAGAGAGAGAGAGAGAGAGAGAGAGAGAGAGAGAGAGAGAGAGAGAGAGAGAGAGAAAGATAGAGAAAAGAGAGACAGAGTCAGAGAGAGAGAGAGAGAAAGAAAAAGAGACAGAAAGAGAAAGAAAGAGTGAGACAAAGAGAGTCAGAGAGAGAAAGCATACAGTAAGGGAGTGTGAGAGAACGTAATCGAGAAAGCATACAGAGAGAGAGAGAAAGAGGTAGAGAGACAAAGAGAGAGATACAAGGAGAGAAGGGGTAGAGAGAGATATAGAGGGAGAGAAAGAGAGAGAGAGGTAGAGAGAGAGAGGTAGAGAGAGAGAGAGAGGTATATAGAGAGAGTGGTAGAGAGAGATACAGAGGTAGCGGTAGAGAGAGAGAGAGAGGTAGAGAGAGAGGTAGAGAGTGGTAGAGAGAGAGAGGTATATATATAGAGAGAGGTAGAGAGAAAGAGAGAGGTATATAGAGAGAGTGGTAGAGAGAGATACAGAGGTAGCGGTAGAGAGAGAGAGAGAGAGAGGTAGAGAGAGAGGTAGAGAGTGGTAGAGAGAGAGAGGTATATATATAGAGAGAGGTAGAGAGAAAGAGAGGTAGAGGGGAAGAGAGAGCGAGAGAGAGAGCGAGAGAGAGAGAGAGAGAGGTAGAGAGAAAGAGAAGAAGAGAGAGAGAGAGAGAGAGAGAGAGAGAGAGAGAGAAGCCAGTCCAATTCATCATCTTTCCACTAAATAGCCCCAAATCTTTCCATCTCCTCTCTCTGTTCTCCGTTTCTGGCTTTCTCCGCTTCACTTCTTCCAAAGTTCCTCTATTTTCCATCCTCAACCATTCAGCATACTTTCACCTCATTTTCTTCCCCTACCCCCCCCCCCTCTCTCTCTCCCTCTCTCTCTCTCCCTCTCTCCCCCTCTCTCGTCTTTGTCCCCTCTCCTCTCTCTCTCTCTCGTCTTTGTCCCTCTCCTCTCTCTCTCTCTCTCCTCTCTCCCCCTCTCTCGTCTTTGTCCCCTCTCCTCTCTCTCTCTCTCGTCTTTGTCCCCTCTCCTCTCTCTCTCTCTCTCTCTCTCTCTCTCTCTCTCTCTCTCCCTCTCTCGTCTTTGTCCCCTCTCCTCTCTCTCTCTCTCGTCTTTGTCCCCTCTCCTCTCTCTCTCTCTCGTCTTTGTCCTCTCTCTCTCTCTCTCTCTCTCTCTCTCTCTCGTCTTTGTCCTCTCTCTCTCTCTCTCTCTCCTTTGTCCTCTCTCTCTCTCTCTCTCTCTCTCTCGTCTTTGTCCCCTCTCCTCTCTCTCTCTCTCTCTCTCTCTCTCTCTTTCGTCCTTTGTCCCTCTCTCTCTCTCTCTCGTCTTTGTCCCCCTCTCCTCTCTCTCTCTCTCTCGTCTTTGTCCTCTCTCTCTCTCTCTCTCTCTCCTTTGTCCTCTCTCTCTCTCTCTCGTCTTTGTCCCCTCTCCTCTCTCTCTCTCTCTCTCTCTATTTCGTCTTTGTCCTCTCTCTCTCTCTCTCTCTCTCTCTCGTCTTTGTCCCCTCTCCTCCCCTCTCTCTCTCTCTCTCTCTCTCTCTCTCTCTCTCTTCTTCTTGCCCTCTCCTCTCTCTCTTTCTCTCTCTCTCTCTCTCTCTCTCGTCTTTGTCCCCTCTCCTCCTCTCTCTCTCTCTGTCTCTCTCTCTCTCTGATGGACAGAAGATGTCTCTATTAATATCATGGTGTTTCTCCTCCAGACGCTTATTAAAATGAAATGGAATGTGTAATGAAGCCGTGGACTCTAAGCCCACCCGAGTGGCTAAAATGTCCCCAGTGTGCACCGGGGCAGACTTTTCCTCCCTCCAACCCTCCACCTCTCCTTTCATCCCTCCATCGCTCTCGGAGAGACCGCCAGATTCTTCTGGAGTCTTTCACCGACCGCACCGCATGCATTAGCGCCTGTGGCTAACGGCTCCCTGCCATGGCTCGCCTGCAAATCCGATCAGAACGCCTCTCGTCCATCCTCACACACTCGCACGCTCGCCACACACACACACACTCTCGCCGCACACACACACACTCTCGCCGCGCACACACACACACACTCGCGCTCCGGGCCCGACCACATGGAGATTTAGCGAAAGTGGCAGACGGACGACTCATCAGATTCCCAGAGCCACTTCCTCCTTCACTCACTCCACAGCTGGACCACGACTCAGCAGAACATAATTATATTTAATAAGACTGGTTGACGGTGGAACGTTCCATGCTGAGGATGCTCACCAGCAATACTCCAATCTTCAATAAACTATATACTCAAATACTACATACTCATATACTGTATACTCATATACTACATACTCATATACTTATATATTATATACTCATATACTACATACTCATATACTGTATACTTATATATTATATACTCATATACTACATACTCATATACTGTATACTCATATACTGTATACTCATATACTACATACTCATATACTTATATATTATATACTCATATACTACATACTCATATACTGTATACTCATATACTACATACTCATATACTGTATACTCATATACTACATATTCATATACTTATATATTATATACGCATATACTACATACTCATATACTGTATACCCATATACTGTATACCCATATACTACATACTCATATACTGTATACCCATATACTACATAATCATATACTGTATACCCATATACTACATACTCATATACTACATACTCATATACTACATACTCATATACTTTATACTCATATACTACATACTCATATACTACATACTTATATACTGTATACGCATATATTACATACTCATATAATGTATACCCACATACTGTATACCCATATACTACATACTCATATACTACATACTCATATACTGTGTACTCATATACTACATAATCATATACTGTATACCCATATACTACATACTCATATACTACATACTCATATACTGTATACTCATATACTACATAATCATATACTGTATACCCATATACTACATACTCATATACTACATACTCATATACTTTATACTCATATACTACATACTCATATACTACATACTTATATACTGTATACGCATATACTACATACTCATATAATGTATACCCATATACTGTATACCCATATACTACATACTCATATACTACATACTCATATACTGTATACTCATATACTACATAATCATATACTGTATACCCATATACTACATACTCATATACTACATACTCATATACTTTATACTCATATACTACATACGCATATACTTCATATCCATGTACTTCTATATTATACACTCATATACTACATACTCGTATACTGTATACTCATATACTGCATATTCATATACCAATATATTGTATACTGATATACTATATACTCATATACTAAATATGCATATACTAATATATCAAATACTACATACTCATATACTGTATATCCATGTAATACATACTCGTATACCGTACACCAATATACTACATACTCATATAATATATATCCATATACTTATATATTATATACTTATGTATTATATATTCATATACTACATATTCATACACTATATTCTCGGATACTACATACACATACACTATATAGCCATGTACTACATAGTTATAGCACATTTATATACTTATATGCTCAGAAACTAATGCTAATAAATTAACCTTACAAAATCATTAAGTTAGCTTGAACAAAATCCACTTAGTGCTCCTTATGAACATTTTGTTTTTGTTTATTATTATTATTATTATTATTATTATTATTATTATTACATATACAATGAATATATCAACATCCTAGTATCACCTTAGCAACCATCTGGAACACCATAGAGCAACAGCTGAGCAGACACCTGGAATATCATAGCAGCCCTATAGCAACAACACCGTAGCAACCACCTGTGATTCTATAGCAAAAGCCTTGCATGACTGTAACAACGAGCTGGAATACCATGACAACACTTTAGCAACACCTTAACAACCACCTGGGATACAACAGCAACAGTCTAGCAACACCTTGACAACCACCTGGAACGTCATAGCAATAGTCTAGCAACACCATAACAACCACCTGGGATACCATGTAAATTGTCAAATCAAATTAAATTTTGTTCTCAGTTTTTTCTGTTTGTTTTTGATATTTTCCTGTAAATAACTGAGTAATGATTTATTACTATATTATTACTATCCATTTTCTTGTTTCCACAAAATGTCTCTTTGTGTTTGTAAGTGTTTTCTTATTTTTTTCTGATGATTATTTAGATTTCTTGATGTGGAAACAAACAGAAAAAGCCTGAGAAGCTAATAAATCCTGAACCTGTGACTGAATCGCTTCATCACTGGTTTAGAACTGGTTTTATTCAGTACTGTCCGGTAATCCAGACGTCACTGGAACACACCGTGCCCTCCTTTCTTCTCCGCTGCACCTCGACACCCAGCGCTACTGGGACGGAGGCGCCCAGCGGCAGGCCCTCACGGCCCATCGCACCGACTCCGTATCGGCCGGCCTCGCTCGGCAGGACAGTCGGCGTCACCCTGACCCGAACCGCTGCTGCCCATCAGGCTGGAGACCGGCCGCTTATTGTTTTGACATTTTCTGTACGGCGAGGCACGCGGCCTTTGACCTCTGAGCGCAACACTGAGAGAATGTGAGTTAGCTTGTGATGTTCATGTCCACTACAATCCTGTCATCCGCACATCAGACACAGAGGAGCTTTCTGTAAACCAATCAGAATCCCTTTATTACTGCGGGAGGAAGCTCAGCTGGACTGGGCTGGTGTGGTCATACTTCACCAAATCACCAAATGCCAGTGGGAGTCACACAGAACGCCCACTCTCCGTAAACATTCCCTACAGTCAGCGCTTTCCAGATACTTCCGCTCTCCCGGTACCGTTATCATTCCCTACTGGACATCAGTCAAATTTACACTCCGCTATAACTGACCAGTGTCATATACTATACACTCATATACTACTATATACTCATATACTGCATACTCATATACTATATACTCAAATATTATATACCCATATACTATATACTAATATATACTCATATACTATATACTAATATATACTCATATACTGCATACTCATATACTATATACTCAAATATATACTCATATACTATATACTACTATATACTCATATACTGCATACTCATATACTATACACTCATATACTACTATATACTCATATACTACACACTTATATACTACTATATACTCATATACTACACACTTATATACTACTATATACTCATATACTACACACTTATATACTACTATTTACTCATATACTGCATACTCATATACTATATACTCAAATATTATATACTCATATACTATATACTACTATTTACTCATATACTGCATACTCATATACTATATACTCAAATATTATATACTCATATACTATATACTACTATACTACTATATACTCATATACTATATACTAATATATACTCATATACTGCATACTTATATACTATTACTCATATACTACATATCCATAAACTACATACACATACTGCATACTCATATACTATATACTCAAATATTATATACTCATATACTATATACTACTATATACTCATATACTGCATACTAATATACTATTACTCATATACTGCATATCCATAAACTACATACACATATACTATATAATCTGATACTATGTACTCAGACGTCTTAGACTACTACATACTCATATACTGTATAGAAGATATACTATACTCATATATTATATCCTCATACATTACATACTCATATACTATATACTCCGATACTACATATTCATATACTATGTATTTATATACTATGTGCTGATACACTATATATTTATACACTATATACTCATATGCTATATATCCATATACTACATACTCATACACTATATAGTCTCATACTATGTACTCAGACGTCCTAGACTTATATACTACATACTCATATACTATGTACGATATACTACATATTCGTAAACTATACATCCATGAACTATGTATTTATATACTATGTGCTTATACACTATATATTTATACACTATATACTCATATAATATATATCCATATACTAAAACTCATACATTATATACAGATATACTACATACTCGTGTACTATGTCCTATACTATGCCCATATAATACATATTTGTATACCATACATCCATGTACTATGTATGTATGTACTATGTACTTATACACTATATACTCATATACTATATATCCATATACTACATACTCATAAATTATATACTATTATATTATGTACTCGGGCTATATAGACTTATATACTACATACCTGCATACTATATACAGATATATACTACAAACATATGTACTATATACTCTGATACTATGTACTCAGATGTCTTAGACTTATATACCACATATTCATATACTATATACAGATATACCGCATACTCATATATTATGTCCTCATACTTTACTCATATACTACATATTTGTATACCATACATCCATATACTATGTATTTATATACCATTGATTTATACACTATATACTCATATACTATGCATCCATATACTACATACTCATAAAATATATACTCTCGTACTCGAACGTCATAGACTTATATACTACATATTCACATACTATATACAGATATACTACATACTTATATATTACACACTCATACAATACATACTAATTAAATATACTCATTAAAATCATCAATATTGGCAATAAACATTTTTATATCAGCCAATATTATCATATCACATACATACATACTCATATACTATGTAGTCATACACTACATACTCATATATTATATACTTATATACTATGTACTCATACATTGTATACTTGCATACTACATATTTATATAATATACACTTATATACTACATGCTCATATACTGTACACTCATATACTATATGCCCATATACTACATACTATGCATTCATACACTATATAATCATACTATATACAATATATACTCATATACTACATATTCATATATTATATACTCATTAAAATCATCATTATTATTGATAAACATTTTTATATCCGCCAATATTATCATCAAACATCAACTTCTCCCTCCTTATTATCAATATCAATGATAACAGTTTTCAGTTTTACAAAATTTTAGCTCCTTAAAAATGATAACAAAACTTTCAAATCAGCGTTAATGACTGTGAGAATTTGTAGCTCCATAAAGTCAATATCAATAACAACATTTCCAGCCAGGATTATCTGCTTATTGATTTTTTTTTTTAATTCAGCATCGGTGATACTTTAGTATCGGTCGGTCTTTAGTAAACACGCCCTGAGCTCAGTTATCATAACCATCCACATCCCAGCAACATGGCACGTATCCTCCACCAGCGAGACACGCCACATCAAATTAAAACCCTCGTTTTGTATGAATAAATCACCGTTAGCGACGAGCGCTGATGCCGCAGCAAGACGCTGAGGTGCAGAGAGACGCGCAATCACTGTCAGAGCGCATGAATAATATACACAACACTTTCCAAAACCACACTGCCCCCCAAACTACCTCCCCCCACCTCCACCCGCTTCCCTCGCTGTCGTTAAATATTCAGCGCTACATCTTTGTAGGCCATTGTTAATTAGTCTGTGTAACAACAAAGGTCTCTGGCTGAATTACCTATGACAACCTTCATTTGCATGCATATTAAGTGCCGAGCCCAACTGATAGCTCACTGATCAAATCAGACGCGCCGTTTTGTTTTCATCTCCTCCTGCACTCCTTCCTCTCTCTCTCTCTCTCTCTCTCTCTCTCTCTCTCTCTCTCTCTCCCTCTCTCTCTCTCTCTCTCTCTCTCTCTCTCCCGTCGTGGGCGGACAGCAATCAAGCACGCCAAGCACTTATTAAGATTTCATGTATTCCGTGTTTAGTTTAGCGGCCTTTAAAAGGGAAAATTAACATGTCTAAATACGGCGTCTTCATCCCCTCGTCAATTATCCTCTACAATTAATAGCCCCCCACTCCGTCCCCCCACCCAGCTCTGAGGAATCAATATGCACACAATGAAGCAGAAACAGATACGTGTATTATCAGCGCCATGCAACTTTTTTGTTTTCTGGAGCTGACCGTGCCAACGCAAGCAGAGATTCACGGATTAACCAGACTTCATAAGAAACAATAATAATGGTGAAAACTACTGTCTTGAAACTTGCTTGAAACCTGCTTGAAACTAACTTGCTTGAAACCTACATGAAACTAAACCTGCTTGAAACCTACATAAAATGAAACTTACTCAAAACGTTCTTGAAACAAAACTTTACTGAAACATACATGAAACTAAACTTGCCTGAAACCTACATGAAACAAAACTTGCTTGAAACATACATCAAACAAAACTTGCTTGCAACTTGCTTAAAACTTACAATCCACTAAACTTGCTTGAAATTTACAATCACCTAAACTTGCTTGAAACTTTCTTGAAACTAAACTATTCTGAAACCTAGATGAAACAAAACTTTCTTGAAACATACATCCAACAAGACTTGCTTGCAACTTGCTTTAAACTTACAATCCACTAAACTTGCTTGAAACTTACAATCAACTAAACATGCTTGAAACTAAACTTACTTAAACTTGCTTGCAACTCGCTTAAAACCTTTCTGAAACTAAACTTGCTTGAAACCTTCTTGAAACTAAACTTGCCTGAAACTTACATGAAACCAAACTTGCTTGCAACTTACTATAAACTAAACTTTCTCTAAACTTACATGAAACTAACATTACTTGAAACGTACATGAAACTAAACTTCCTTGAAAGTTTTCGGAAACTAAACCTGCTTTTTACTCGAACAGTATCAGGTTTACAGTGTGGCAGCACAATCACACTCATAACTCTATGTTGCTGCTCGTGTCAAATAAAAGTTTCCTGAAACGCCAATACTAACAGCTGCTAAGCGGCTACCAGTACCAGCGTTTATTCTTCTTTAAGCTGCTGTTCTTATGATCCACAGAGCCAGATTCATTTCATCCTCTTGAAACTGATTCCAGGAGAGGAGAGCGAGAAGAGCTCCCGGCTGAATCTGCTGTGAGATTTCAAGTAGAGCTTTAATGGCTACTCAAACATCAATTTCATAAAGCTTAACTTCGTAAAGGTCAACGTATAGTAAAGAACCCTAGATGTAGAAACACCTGTATACCTACTCATTCACGCAATTATCTAATCAGCCAATCATGCGGCAGCACTGCACCGTGCACTGAATCATGCAGATTCAGTCCAGCAGCTTCAGGTAGCGATCACAGCCACCATCAGAGTGAAGAAATACTGTCACTGCTGATCTCCTGGGATCTTCTCACACAGCATCTCTAGAGCTACTCAGAATGCAGCAGTAAATAAAAGCCATCCAGTGCTGGTGAGAGAGGTCAGCAGAGAATGGCTAGACTGGTTCCAGTTGAAAGCTTATGCCTACCTTAGATAATTACCCTGGAGCAGAAAGGCATCTCAGAACCTTCAACACATCCAACCTTGAGGGCTACAACAGAAGAAAGACCATGTAGGGTTCCAGTTCTAGGGTTCAACTAGTGGACACAGACTGACCATAACTGGACAGCCTGGTCTGCTAAATCTTCATTTCTGCTGAGGCCCACAGAAGATAGGGTCAGAATTTGCCATTAACCAGTGGACCCACTTACATGAAACTAAACTTGCTAGCAACTTGCTTAAAACTTACAATCAACTAAACTTGTTTGAAACTTACAATCAACTGAAGGTGCTTAAAAACTAAACTTTCTTTAAACTTACATAAAACTAAACTTGTTTGCAACTGGCTTAAAACTTTCCTGAAACTAAACTTGCTTGCAACTGGCTTAACACTTTCTTAAAACTAAACCTGCTTGCAATTTGCTTAAAACCTTCTTGAAACTAAACTTGCTTGAAACTTGCTAAACGCTTTCTTAAAATTAACCTTGCTTGAAACTTTCTTGAACCAAAACTATCATTACACCTACATAAAACCGAACTATCCTTACACCTACATAAAACCGAACTATCCTTACACCTACATAAAACCAAACTTGCCTGAAACCTACATAAAACCAAACTTGCCTGAAACCTACATAAAACCAAACTTGCCTGAAACCTACATGAAAACAAACTTGCCTGAAACTTACATGAAAACAAACTTGCCTGAAACTTACATGAAAACAAATTGTCTTGAAACTTACATAAAATTAAGGTTTCTTGGTTTCTTGATTGAAACCAATATTGCTTTAAGCTTTCTTGAAACAAAACTTTCCTGAAATGTACACAGTGGACCCAAGCAGTCCAGGCTGGTGGAGGTCATGAGGTCACAAAGCAGAAGTCTTCTCAACAAGACGCTGGAAGCTGTCTATTGAGATTCTGCTCCATGTTTCTACAGATGGTTCAGAATCTCTCATCTGACCACATCCCAGGTCCTTCACTGGCTCAAGGTCCGGTAACCGGGAAGGTCACTGGGGAACACTTAACTGAACACAATTGACCATTGTCTAACGGCTACTTTGGGCATGAGGTCACAAAGCAGGAGTCATCTTAAACTGGGCTGATGAACATGATGATGAGCTCAGTGTTCCTCACTGACCTTCCCACTGATCTGGATCCAACAGAGAACCTGGTATGAGGTTGAATGATATTCCGAACAGTCTGCAGGAACTGGATGTAAACATGGACAAGAATCTTAAAGGAAATGTTTCCAACGGCTTGTGGAATCCATGCCATTAAGAACTGAGAGCATGGGAGGTAAGTGTTTCTGATAAAATGGCCAGCATGTCCATTTTCTACTTTTCAGCATCGTTTGAACATGACAGCTGCCCTTCACATCCTGTAGAAGTTGGATAATGAACGGACCAATAGAAATGCTCCAAAATAGCTTGAAAAATATTGTGGTTCCATTGACTTACATTGAAAGTAAAGACAGTTTTTGCTCTCTCCTGCAAAGTTGCTTTTCTTTGGACAGCGACGATGTTTAATGTTTCCATTATTTTGTCCCGGCCTTGTATATGTGTTGTGTAGTGATATAAGTGTATGTATGTGTCTCGTGGCTGCTCTGGTGTGCTGGGAATCTAAAAGCCGGTGGCTGGTGGGAGATAAAGTGTGCAGTGATGTTCGGAAAATGTTTCTCTCGCGGCGGCGGCGGCGGCATCAAAGGCAGCCGCGGGAAAGTGGCGGAGGGCGACAGACAGACAGGCTAACTCTGAGAAAGCTGCGGTGACGCGCGCTGGAAACAAAGCAGGAAGCAAAGGGAGCTTTAGCGACAATAAAGAATTCAATAAAAGAGAAAAGAGGAGTGAGACAGTAGAGAGAAGACAACAAAACCTTTACTCTCTCTGGCCAAATTACGGGTCTGTCCCAAATCCTACTGATCTCCTACGTAGGCAGCATTTTACATCATAGTATGCGCTCCCGACATGTAGGCTGTCCCAATTCTTACATACCGTAAACATACTGTCTACTGAGGAACCTTATTTAGACCTGATTTTAAGAAAGTATTGAACTCTTCCTCAGCCGCCAAGACAATCCCATGATGCAACACAGGCTAATCTAGGAGCAGTGAAGTGGTTTTAAAATGTGAGTTATTTTGATTCTCTGGAGTTTTAATGAGTTTCTGGTCATATAATCACACAAAACAGTATTTTATTATCAACTCTGTAACGAGTCCTTCACCATTTACACTTTATACTCCAGACATTAGCATTTAAGCTAGCAGATTTTTAAGTCTCAGGCTATTGTTTTGGATGCAGGCCGGTAGCTTAGCAACCAGCTAAACCACCGGTGGTGTGCTGCAGTGGGGGAACAAGCCGTGACGCAGTCTCTCTCTAACTAGAGCGTCTCAGTAATCTGTTTACACACTCACTACCTAGACAGCCTACTTACACACTCACTACCTAGACAACATACTTACACACTCACTACCTAGACAGCCTACTTACACACCCACTACCTAGACAGCCTACTTACACACTCACTACCTAGACAGCCTACTTACACACCCACTACCTAGACAGCCTACTTACACACTCACTACCTAGACAGCCTACTTACACACTCACTAGGATTTGAGACATAGCCATCTTGTTTGGTTGGGCATTTTAATGTATTTTAGTTAAACTGTGCTGTAGCCAATCCAGTTAGGGCCCAGACAAATGGGTTTTTTTTGGGTCCATATGTGTGTTTTTGCTCCTGTGGGTCACTAATAGGGCCAATCTGGGCTGTGAGTGGGGCCCATGTGAACAATCATCCACTGGCCCCACATTGAAAACAGAAATAATAGCAACTCTACAGGGACCACAAATGTAGCCTGTCTTTTGACAGTGAGCCAAATGGAGCCCACAACTGTAGTTTAACTGGGGCCCGCAATGGCAGCCTAACTGGAGCCCACAATGGTAATAGGCCTTGGGGCCACACCTGTAGTCTAACTGGGTCCTATGACTGTAACCTAGCTGGGCCTCCAGCAGTAGTGCAAATAGAACCCACAAACTGATCCAACCGGGACCCACAGCTGTAGTCCCTTGACTCTAACCCAAATGGGGACAGCAACTGTTACCCAGCTGGGCACCCAGTAGAAGCTTTTAACCCAACTAGGGCCCAAAGTTATAGCCCAACTAGGGCACATAAATATAACCAAAAAGGGGTCTAAAGTTAAGACCCAACTAGGACCTAAAGTTATAACCTGACTGGGACCAAAGTTATAGCCCAATTGGGACCAAAGTTATAACCCAATTGGGATCAAAGTTAAAATCCTACTGGGGCCAAAGTTACAACCCAACTGGGACCTAAAATTTGAACACAGATGAAGCCCAAAGGTATAAGCCAACTGGAGCCCAAAGTTATATCCCTACTGGGGCCCATGTAGCAGCCATTAAATAGTCACTATAAGCCTATCCCAAATCATACTATATATACTAAATATAAGTATATACTAAACTGGACCCAGTGGTCACTGCTGTAAAGCAGTCCAGCTTTTTAAGTACATGAGTGTTTAGTATTCACACAACCTCGGACGCACTACGTCCACCATCTTTTGGCCATATAGTGCAGAATTCAGTGTACTATCAAAATAATTCTGGGATTTGTACCTATAACTGGTTAACACCCAGAGAGGGCTGTTAAAGGAAGAAACTGAAATCCTCAGATGTTCAGTTTGTTTTCTCTCTCCATGAAATCTGAGCCTGATTGGACCCGATATGAGCATCTAGAGCGAGCACGCGAGTGGACGTCTGCGTTAAGGGGAATCACACATGGCTGAATGCAAACAGGAGGGTCTAAATGGATTGTGCTAATACTCAGTGTGTAACCCTCCACGCTGCCTGCAACACAATTTCTTCCAATTGACCTCCCAGCCACCCCCACAACTCAGTCTCAGGAAACCAAACACACCCAGAATACCAAACAGATACACATACACACACTCTTACACACACACACACACACACACACACACACACACACACACACACACACTCTTACACACACACTCTTACACACAGACACAGGAAAAGAAAAGAAACGTGTTCTCAAAAACCCAACAATCCAAATCCAATAACGGTAGGAGATTCATACACACAATCTGGCAACCTTGAACAGACACTTTGGCCAAAAAATCGAATTTACCATCGTCAACCATCATTTTACACCAAACGCAGTTAATCAAACATCTCTAATGTATAATAGTGCTACAAAACTAAACTGTCCAGGTAAATCACTATCTATCAATCAATCAATTAATCAATATGACCAAGCTTACCAGTAATAACAATGTTAGAACATCTATTACTGATTACTGAACATCAGGACATGATTGATGAGACCGATGATCACACATGCAGTTAGCATTAGGCTAATTGGTGGAGTAATAGCTTCCATTAGTCGTTAACTAGACATACACTGACTGATCAATACTGTTTAGAGTTCAACTGAAACACAAGGAAAAAATAAAAAAGACAAAGAAACAGATGGAAATGTCTGGAATGTTGTGAACAGATGGATGAAAGACAAAAAACAGACAAATACAGATAAAAATCAGAAAATAAAAGAGAAAAAAATAAATTGATAAAAAAATTAAAGTGTCACGGAAAACTGTGACAAATGACCAAATCTGTAAAAAAATTAAAATGTGGGGAAAAAAAATTCTGAAAAGGAAACTGAGAAAGTAAATTTCATGCAACATGCGGCAAACGACAAAACGAAGCATGAAAAAAGGACTGAAAATTCCAAACGGCTGAGTGAAAATGAAAGAGAGGGAAACGGAGAAGGAGAAAAAAAAAGATGATTCACAAATAAACTGATCCTGAAAAACCCGACGACAGATAAAGAAACGAAACTAAACAAAGAGAAAGATTTAAAAATTAAAGAAAAACAACTTAAAAAAGAGAAACAAACACGTGTAAACATGCGGAAACAAAAGAAAACAAATTGAAAACTCTCAGGAGTGAAAATGACAGGAATGAGAACTGAAGAGAGAAACTGATAAGAAAAGAAAGAAATTATGTGTAATAAAAGAAACAAAAACTATTTGGACAATTCAAAACAGAGTGTCCATCTGCTAATAAGCGGTCAAAAATATATAAGCACACACACAAACACATACACAAACACATATACTCATATATATATGTAGCTCTCTGTGACCCTGAAAATAATAATAAAAAAATAAATAAACATTCTCAAATCTGGTTGAATCCCCGTCAATGCAGCACAGCTCAGTAACAACAGCAACAACAGCAACAACAGTGAGCTGTAATTAATACTAATCACTTCTGACTCACAGTTCACAGAGAAAAGAAGAGAAACTGAAAAGTACTCAGTTCTCAAACCCACATATACTCAGTAAATCAGTTCTGACTATTCAGAATTAACTTAAACCCACATATACTCAGTAAATCAGTTCTGACTATTCAGAATTAACTCAAATCCACATATACTCAGTAAATCAGTTCTGACTATTCAGAATTAACTCAAATCCACATATACTCAGTAAATCAGTTCTGACTATTCAGAATTAACTAACTCAAACCCACATATACTCAGTAAATCAGTTCTGACTATTCAGAATTAACTTAAACCCACATATACTCAGTAAATCAGTTCTGACTATTCAGAATTAACTTAAACCCACATATACTCAGTAAATCAGTTCTGACTATTCAGAATTAACTTAAACCCACATATACTCAGTAAATCAGTTCTGACTATTCAGAATTAACTAACTCAAACCCACATATACTCAGTAAATCAGTTCTGACTATTCAGAATTAACTCAAACCCACATATACTCAGTAAATCAGTTCTGACTATTCAGAATTAACTCAAACCCACATATACTCAGTAAATCAGTTCTGACTATTCAGAATTAACTCAAACCCACATATACTCAGTAAATCAGTTCTGACTATTCAGAATTAACTAACTCAAACCCACATATACTCAGTAAATCAGTTCTGACTATTCAGAATTAACTCAAACCCACATATACTCAGTAAATCAGTTCTGACTATTCAGAATTAACTAACTCAAACCCACATATACTCAGTAAATCAGTTCTGACTATTCGGAATTAACTCAAACCCACATATACTCAGTAAATCAGTTCTGACTATTCAGAATTAACTAACTCAAACCCACATATACTCAGTAAATCAGTTCTGACTATTCAGAATTAACTCAAACCCACATATACTCAGTAAATCAGTTCTGACTATTCAGAATTAACTCAAACCCACATATACTCAGTAAATCAGTTCTGACTATTCAGAATTAACTCAAACCCACATATACTCAGTAAATCAGTTCTGACTATTCAGAATTAACTCAAACCCACATATACTCAGTAAATCAGTTCTGACTATTCAGAATTAACTCATACCCACATATACTCAGTAAATCAGTTCTGACTATTCAGAATTAACTCAAACCCACATATACTCAGTAAATCAGTTCTGACTATTCAGAATTAACTAACTCAAACCCACATATACTCAGTAAATCAGTTCTGACTATTCAGAATTAACTAACTCAAACCCACATATACTCAGTAAATCAGTTCTGACTATTCAGAATTAACTCAAACCCACATATACTCAGTAAATCAGTTCTGACTATTCAGAATTAACTGGAAGTGTAATTAACTCTGTAATTTAATGTCTATCAGTTGATACAGTGTAGGATAGTAAAATGTAAGTAAACAAAGTGTTTAAAACCCGTACAGGAGTTTTTTTATGTGTGTTATTAGAAAGTCGGCCCTGTTAGCCTGTGGTGTGACTTTTACAGCCCTAAATCTATTCGGGGGGATATTTTTGACCTTCTGAGCGGAGTGGAAATGAGGAACATCCAGGCCACTGCAGAACTTGATTGTGGTGATCTGAGAGGTCATAGATTTCATCCTAAGTAATGTCTGCCTATGAGTCAGGCACTTAACCCGACTGCTCCAGGAGAAATACCCCGTCCAACAGCCAACGTCCACCGCTCTGACCAAACACACCAGCGGAACGTGCTGCAAGTTCCTGGGAGATCTATTTTCTGCTGCTGTGTTGAGTTTCCAGTGAGCAACAAACCAAATGACTCATAGAAATATTTGGCTAACATAGGAGAAATTTTATTATTATTTTGAGTGATTCATATAAATAAATATATTTTTAACCTTTGTGTTGCCTGTGGAGACACACAGGACTGCAAAACCCACCAGTTCTATTTAAAAACCCATTAAAACCCTACATCTCCATAAAATACCATCAGAACCCTACATCTCCATAAACAAACCATCAGAACCCTACATCTCCAAATAAACTTGATCAAAACCCTTTATCTCCAGATAAAATCCATCAGAACCCTACATCTCCATAAAAAACCATCAGAACCCTACCTCTCAAAAAAACCCATCAGAACCCTTCATCTCCAGATAAAATCCATCAAAATCCTACATCTCTATAAAATACCATTAGAACCCTGCATCTCTATATAAACCCGATCAAAACTCTACAGCTTCACATAAAACCCCTACATCTACACATGAACCTTATCAAAAGCCTACATCTCTACATAAACCCACTCAAAACCCTTTATCTCCCCATAAAAACCCACCTCAAAACTCTAGTTCTCTACATAAACCCTCATTGAAACCCTACATCTCAACATAAAATCCATCAAAGCTCTACATCTCAACATAAACCTCCATCAAAACCCGACATCTCCACATAAACCCATCATCAAAACCCTACATCTCCACATAAACCCATCATCAAAACCCTACATCTCCACATAAACCCCACCAAAACTCTACATCTCCACAGAAACCCCACCAAAACCCTACATCTCCACATAAACCCCACCAAAACTCTACATCTCCACATAAACCTCCATTAAAAGCCTACATCTCCACATAAATCTCTACTCTACATCTAAAAATATTAACCCCTCTCAAAACCTTATATCTTCACATAAACCCCCATCAAAACCCTACATCTCCACATAAACCCCCATCAAAACCTTACATCTCCACATAAACCCCACCAAAACCCTACATCTCCACATAAACCGCCATCAAAACCTTACATCTCCACATAAACCCCACCAAAACCTTACATCTCCACATAAACCCCACCAAAACCCTACATCTCCACATAAACCGCCATCAAAACCTTACATCTCCACATAAACCCCACCAAAACTCTACATCTCCATATAAACCTCCATTAAAAGCCTACATATCCACATAACTGTCAGGCGCGCAAAGGACAGACTGGACACTTGCGGAATTTCGTAAAAAAAACAAGAATCGGTTTATTATACAAAAAGGGCAAATCCAGAGGGAAGGTCGAAAACAGGCAGAGTCCAAAAACCAGGCATAGAACAGACGAAGGGAAAATCCAAACACGGTAGTCGAAAATACAAAACGGGTCAAAACACGGAAACAGACTAAACAGGATATGAACGCTCAGAGTTGCTCTTGATAACAATCACAAAACCTCGCAACTAACACAGGCATGTCTCTATAAATACCCGTGTAGATTGGGTTCAGGTGTTCTCAATACTCGGGAGACGATGACCAATAGGTTGCTGGAGGACACGTGCCTGTGACGTCCTCCAGTGGGGGGTTCTGGGAAAGGGAGTCTCCTGGTGAATCCGGTTCAGGCAACGGTTCACAATAACCTCTATAAAAACTCTACATCTAAAAATATTAACCCCTGTCAAAACTTTACATCTCCATAGAAACCCCATCAAAACCCTACAATATATACAGTACATGTAAATATACTGTATAGGCTTTTTTCAATTTATACTATATGTGATCATATGTGGTTTTGAATAGTTTCCTGACTGACTTTGAACAAATCCACTCTTTTCATCTCGCTGTCACACAGAAAAGGACAAAAATGACTGTAAAAATTCCAGACATCTTTCTTGGCTGACCTCAGACATCCAGCATTTATCTGTGAGTGTCCATCTGCTAATAAGCGGCCGGAAAGCCATTGTGGTCAGGAGTCTGCGAGACGGCCAAGTGACATTTCAGGAAGAAACAGAGATGAAGAAACTGCTGACATCCTGAAGAAATGTCACCAAAAGAAATGAGGCTGGAGCTCAAGACTCCAAACCCTGGAACCACACGCCACAGCATCCGATATATTCACCTCCCAAATCCCAGCTGCAGTAAAACCTCTAGATACCATTCCTCCACTCCTTCATTCCAGATACTTGAACAGCATCAACACCGAATCACACTTTATCTTTATTACAGGTTTACTACAACCTTTATTACAGCTTTCATTCTTTTCAGGACACTCACTTTCAAATCCAAGATCAGTTCGAGTTCTTTCAAGTTCAGCCTTCGAAGCTGCTTCTGCTTCTCACTACAGCATCAACCAGACATACTATAGCACTAATCTGGGATACTATAGCACCAATCTGGAATACTATAGCACCAATCTGGGACACTATAGCACCAATCTGGCATACTATAGCACCAAACTGGGATACTATAGCATCAATCTGGGATACTATAGCACCAATCTGGCATACTATAGCACCAAACTGGGATACTATAGCACCAATCTGGGATACTATAGCACCAAACTGGGATACTATAGCACCAATCTGGGATACTATAGCATCAATCTGGGATACTATAGCACCAATCTGGCATACTATAGCACCAAACTGGAATACTATAGCATCAATCGGGCATACTATAGCACCAAACTGGGATACTATAGCACCAATCTGGGATACTATAGCACCAATCTGGGATACTATAGCACCCACCTGGGATACCTTAGCACTGGTCTGGAATACTACGGCACCAACCTGGAATTACTGTAGCACTGACCCGAAATACTATAGCACCAACCTTGGACACTATATCACTAACCTGAAATACTGTAGCACCAACCTGGTATACTATAGCACCAACCTTGGACACTATATCACTAACCTGAAATACTGTAGCACCAAACTGGAATACTATAGCACCAAGCTGGGATACTGTAGCACAGACATGACATACTATAGCACAAACCTAGGATAATATAGCATCAACCTGGGATACTAAAGCACCAACCTAGAATACTGTAGCACAAAACGGAAATACTATAGCACCAACCTGGGATACTATAGCACTGACCTGAAATACTATAGCACCAACCTGGGATACTATAGCACTGACCTGAAATACTATAGCACCAGCCTGAAATACTATAGCACTGACCTGAAATTCTATAGCACCAGCCTCAAATACTATAGCACTGACCTGGGATACTACAACACCAGTCTGGGATACTATAGCACCAGCCTGAAATACTATAGCACTGACCTGAAATACTATAGCACCAGCCTGAAATACTATAGCACTGAACTGAAATACTATAGCACCAGCCTGAAATACTATAGCACCAGCCTGAAATACTATAGCACTGAACTGAAATACTATAGCACCAGCCTGGGATACTATAGCACTGACCTGGGATACTACAACACCAGCCTGAAATACTATAGCACTGACCTGAAATACTATAGCACCAGCCTGAAATACTATAGCACTGACCTGAAATACTATAGCACCAGCCTGAAATACTATAGCACTGACCTGAAATACTATAGCACTGACCTGAAATACTATAGCACTGACCTGAAATACTATAGCACCAACCTGGGATACTATAGCACCAACCTGGGATACTATAGCAATCCCCTAGCAGCCCCCTGTATATGTGTATATTTTATAACTGGAGATGCAGCATCACAGCTGCTCCTGTTTAAATGTTATTGTTACATAAGTATAAACATGCATATGAATTAGGTGTCTGTATTGTACTGATATTAAAGATGCCATATGTAACCTGGCGTCCTGCTAATACATATTCCAGCAGAGAATATGAGGAACAGACTTTATTCCGACTCTGAGCTGCTCCCAGTGAACTCCGTGCTCTAGTGAAGCGCGTTTTATGGCAAAGCTGGAGGTGTAGAACTCCGGCTGGGTCTGATACGAAGTCTACAGTGGAGCTCGCTCTCCAGGAGGCCGGCCATGTGGAGCGAGGGATAAGTGGAGGAGGAAAGAACACACACCAACCCAGCCAACTCACACTAACGCATACACACACTGTAAACATACTATACTGTTAACGTCACATCCTGATAAAGCACTGGAGGAAGATTAGGCCCAGATGTCTTCAGATTAGAGGGAATACTGTAGATACGAACCAGCCGAGTATACATGGCTCAAAAATAAGCTATACTGTGAGGTTTAAGTCAAAGTCGGAGACTACCTTAAAAATCTGTAAAGCCTGGTAATAAACAACAGAACATCTTAGAAGTTAGAAGAAAATAACAAAACAAAGTAACGAATTAATGAGTTAAAACTAGAAAAATATTAGAAAATATTTAGGATTTAGCACAATTTTAAGTCACTAATCAAATTTGCTAGCAGCTTCAGCACTTGTGAGAATAAAACGCAAGGGATACTATAGTACTAAACTGGGATACTATAGGACCGATCTGGAATACTATAACAACCTAGGATATTATAGCACCAAACTGGGATACTATAACACTGACCTGGAATACTATAGCACCAAACTGGGATACTATAACACTGACCTGGAATACTATAGCACCAAGCTGGGATACTGTAGCACTGATCTGGAATACTATAACACTGACCTGGAATACTATAACACTGACCTGGAATACTATAGCACCAACCTGAGATACTATAGCACCAACCTGAGATACGATAACACCAACCTGAGATACTATAGCACCAACCTGAGATACTATAACACCAACCTGAGATACTATAGCACCAACCTTAAATACTATAGCACCAACCACAAATACTACAACACCAGCCTCAAATACTATAGCACTAGTCTGATATACTATAGCACCAACCTCAAATACTATTGCACCAACCTCAAATACTATAGCACTAGTCTGATATACTATAGCACCAACCTCAAATACTATAGCACCAGCCTCAAATACTATAGCACCAACCTCAAATACTACAACACCAACCTCAAATACTATAGCACCAACCTCAAATACTATAGCACCAGCCTCAAATACTATAGCACCAACCTCAAATACTACAACACCAACCTCAAATACTATAGCACTAGTCTGATATACTATAGCACCAACCTCAAATACTATAGCACCAACCTCAAATACTATAGCACCAACCTCAAATACTATAGCACCAACCTCAAATACTATAGCACCAACCTCAAATACTATAGCACTAGTCTGATATACTATAGCACCAACCTCAAATACTATAGCACCAGCCTCAAATACTATAGCACCAACCTCAAATACTATAGCACCAACCTCAAATACTATAGCACCAACCTCAAATACTATAGCACCAACCTCAAATACTATAGCACCAGCCTCAAATACTATAGCACCAACCTCAAATACTATAGCACCAGCCTCAAATACTATAGCACTAGTCTGATATACTATAGCACCAACCTCAAATACTATAGCACTAGTCTGATATACTATAGCACCAACCTCAAATACTATAGCACTAGTCTGATATACTATAGCACCAACCTCAAATACTATAGCACCAGCCTCAAATACTATAGCACCAACCTCAAATACTACAACACCAACCTCAAATACTATAGTACCAACCTCAAATACTATAGCACCAGCCTCAAATACTATAGCACCAACCTCAAATACTACAACACCAACCTCAAATACTATAGCACTAGTCTGATATACTATAGCACCAACCTCAAATACTATAGCACCAACCTCAAATACTATAGCACCAACCTCAAATACTATAGCACTCGTCTGATATACTACAGCACCAACCTGGAATACTATATCAGCTACCTGGAATACTATGGCACCAACCTAGGATACTATAGCACCAACCTCAAATACTATAGCACCAACCTCAAATACTATAGCACCAACCTCAAATACTATAGCACCAACCTCAAATACTATAAAACCAACCTCAAATACTATATCACCAGCCTCAAATACTATAGCACCAACCTCAAATACTATAGCACCAACCTCAAATACTATAGCACCAGCCTCAAATACTATAGCACCAACCTCAAATACTATAGCACCAGCCTCAAATACTATAGCACCAGCCTCAAATACTATAGCACTAGTCTGATATACTATAGCACCAACCTCAAATACTATAGCACCAGCCTCAAATACTATAGCACTAGTCTGATATACTATAGCACCAACCTCAAATACTATAGCACCAGCCTCAAATACTATAGCACCAGCCTCAAATACTATAGCACCAACCTCAAATACTATAGCACCAACCTCAAATACTATAGCACCAGCCTCAAATACTATAGCACCAGCCTTAAATACTATAGCACCAGCCTCAAATACTATAGCACCAACCTCAAATACTATAGCACCAGCCTCAAATACTATAGCACCAGCCTCAAATACTATAACACCAGCATCAAATACTATAGCACCAACCTCAAATACTATAGCACCAGCCTCAAATACTATAACACCAGCATCAAATACTATAACACCAGCATCAAATACTATAGCACCAACCTCAAATACTATAGCACCAACCTCAAATACTATAGCACCAGCCTCAAATACTATAGCACCAGCCTCAAATACTATAGCACCAGCCTCAAATACTATAGCACCAACCTCAAATACTATAGCACCAACCTCAAATACTATAGCACCAACCTCAAATACTATAGCACCAGCCTCAAATACTATAACACCAGCATCAAATACTATAACACCAGCATCAAATACTATAGCACCAGCCTCAAATACTATAACACCAGCATCAAATACTATAGCACCAACCTCAAATACTATAGCACCAGCCTCAAATACTATAACACCAGCATCAAATACTATAACACCAGCATCAAATACTATAGCACCAGCCTCAAATACTATAACACCAGCATCAAATACTATAACACCAGCATCAAATACTATAGCACCAGCATCAAATACTATAACACCAGCATCAAATACTATAACACCAGCATCAAATACTATAGCACCAGCCTCAAATACTATAACACCAGCATCAAATACTATAACACCAGCATCAAATACTATAGCACCAGCCTCAAATACTATAACACCAGCATCAAATACTATAACACCAGCATCAAATACTATAACACCAGCATCAAATACTATAACACCAGCATCAAATACTATAACACCAGCCTCAAATACTATAGCACCAGCCTCAAATACTATAACACCAACCTCAAATACTATAACACCAACCTCAAATACTATAACACCAGCATCAAATACTATAACACCAGCATCAAATACTATAACACCAGCATCAAATACTATAACACCAGCATCAAATACTATAGCACCAACCTGAGATACTATAGCAGCATCACAAACACTGAGCTGGTTCTTGCTTGCACTCTGATTGGACTCCAGCAGTTCTCTCACTGATGTACACAGTTATAAATCTGATCCTGTTTGTATATATTTTTGTTTTACTGCAGAAACTCTCACTTTAAAATAAACATGCAGGTGGCTAGAAAACATTTAAGCTCCCTCATCAACTGGATAGTAACTAAGGTAATGAATTAATATCCCCTGAGTCTCTCTCTCTCGCTCTCTCTCTCTCTCTCTCTCTCTCTCTCTCTCTCTCTCCAACTCATCTGCTGCTCCTCATATCTCCATTCCTCTAATGATCAAATTAAACTGTCGCTATGCATTAATGATTCTCCTCTCGGTGTGAAAATCTCAGTGATCTGCGGAGCGCCGAGTGTCTGCGGGGTCACCAACAGGCCCACACGTCTATAGGACAGCGCCAGAAACAAAACCAGCGTGACTTCAACCTCAATTAACCCTTCACCATACGGCCTACAGGCTAGCCGGAATATCTGCTCCAGGAATAAGATCAGGCCGGGAGAAAACGTGGCTCGTGCCCTTTAAAGGTTCGGTCAGGCCTCGGTTTTTTTCTGGAGATTCTTTTTCGGATCTGAAAGACATGACATTTCTCCTCCGCTTCACATTCCTGACAGCAGGCTGGCTAATCAAGCATCAGAAGCTGTGGAGGAAGAAGGTGCCAAAAAGAAGTTCCTCAAATAAGCTTTCAAAGGAACTTTCATAAAAAAGTTAAACCACTCAATTAAAATGCTCATCAGCGTGACATCACTCTGCAGGTTTGTCCCTGGCCACTTTATTAGAAACACCCCCCTTGTACTTTCACTAACTGGCCACTTTATTAGAAACACCCCCCTTGTACTTCCACTAACTGGCCACTTTATTAGAAACGCCCACCTTGTACTTCCACTAACTGGCCACTTTATTAGAAACGCCCACCTTGTACTTCCACTAACTGGCCACTTTATTAGAAACGCCCACCTTGTGCTTCCACTAACTGGCCACTTTATTAGAAAGACCCACCGAAAACTTCACTAACTGGCCACTTTATTAGAAACACCCACCGAATACTTCCACTCACTGGCCACTATATTAGAAACATCACCTCATATTTCCGTTAACTGGCCACTTTTGTAGAAACACCCACATTGTGTTTCCACTAACTGGCCACTTTATTAGAAACACCCACATTGTGCTTACACTAACTGGCCACTTTATTAGAAACACCCACCTTGTGTTTCCACTTAACTGGCCACTTTATTAGAAACACCCACGTTGTACTTCCACTAACTGGCCACTTTATTAGAAACACCCACCTTGTGCTTCCACTTAACAGGCCACTTTATTAGAAACACCCACCTTGTGCTTCCTCTCAACTGGCCACTTTACTGGAAACACCTACCATGTACTTCCCCAACTGTCCCCTTTATTGGAAACACCCACCTTGTACTTCCCCTAACCGGCCACTTTATTGGAAACACCCACCTTGCACTTCTACTAACTGGCCACATTACTGGAAACACCTATATTGTGCTTCCAGTTTCTGTCTGGCTCACTTCGTGAGGGATGTCATTGGTCCACCTCATCATGTGATAAAGCAGCCGACCACATTAAAGCATGACCACTCGATGTGATCTTCACTGAAGGAACCTAAAGGTTCAGGGTACGTTCTCACATTCTCACACACACCAAGACTCTGAGGACATCAATACAGCACACCAGGGTTTAAATAGTGTCCAAATACTTTTGGGGCCTGTACCGTTAATGTGATGACCACCCGAATGCAGCCAAGCGGTTTGGAAATGGTGATGTCACAATTTTAGGGCTTTGTTAATTGAGTAGACGAGGTTCATCTGAACGCACCATCTGGCCGAATGCTGGCGCTGGGCCAGACTGCCCATGTACCAGCGCATCGCGACCCAGTTCTGGTCCAGTTCTTGACCCACCCCACCAGCCCGGGGCTCCGTCCCCCCCCTTACAGACACTGATTCACACACTGTCACTTTGTTCACAGTCAGCTCCACTGAGAACGTGCTGAGAACACCAAAACAGAGAGAGAGAGAGAGAGAGAGAGAGGAGAGGGAGAAGAAAGCGAGAGAGAGAGAGACAGAGAGAGAGAGAGGGAGAGAGAGACAGAGAGAGACAGAGACAGAGAGGAGAGGGAGAAGAAAGCGAGAGAGAGAGAGACAGAGAGAGAGAGGGAGAGAGAGACAGAGAGAGAGAGAGAGAGAGAGAGAGAGACAGAGAGGGAGACAGAGAGGAGAGGGACAGAGAGGAGAGAGACAAAGGGAGAGAGAAGTGAGAGAGAGGGAGAGAAAGGGTGAGAGAGACAGAGAGAGAGAGAGACAGAGAGAGAGAGAGAGAGAGAGAGACAGAGAGAAAGAGAGGGAGAGAGGGAGAGAGAGTAGAAGTTAAGGCTCATCACTCGGCCATTCTCCTGCTTGTCTTTTTACATTGTCTTGACTCGCCTCTCGAGTGAGCTGTGCCCATTACACGTTAAAAAAAGAAGAAAGAGAGTCTCATTCTTTTTCAGCTTAAGAGTCATGGGAGCTCTCTCTCTCTCTCTCTCTCTCTCTCTCTCTCTCTCTCTCTCTCTCTCTCTCTCTCTCGCTCTCTCTCTCTCGCTCTCTCTCTCGCTCTCTCTCTCTCTCTCTCTCTCTCGCTCTCTCTCTCTCTCTCTCTCTCTCTATGCCGCTCTGACAAACTCTGATGAGCAGGACAGCGTTCAGAGCGTTTAGCGTTTAGCCTTTTCCTGCTACGTGAGGCGCTTTCTTAACAGAGTAGCAGCCTGAGATTCATCTTCCACCATCAGCACAACATCAGTACCTACACCAGCATCAACACCAACATCAGTACCTACACCAGCACAACATCAGTACCTACACCGGCATCAACATCAACATCAGTACCTACACCAGCATCAACATCAACATCAGTACCTACACCAGCATCAACATCAACATCAGTACCTACACCAGCATCAACATCAACATCAGTACCTACACCAGCATCAACATCAGTACCTACACCAGCATCAACAACATCAGTACCTACACCAGCACCAGCACCAACATCAACACAACATCAGTATCAACATAAACATTATCACCTACACCAGCATCAACACCAACATCAACATTATCAGTACCTACACCAGCATCAACATCAGTATCAACATCAACATCAGTACCTACACCAGCACCAAAATCAATATCAGTATCAACATCAACATCAGTACCTACATCAGCACCAACTACAGCACCAACATCAGTACCTACACCAGCACCATCAGCACCAACATCAACATCAGTACCTACACCAGCACCATCAGCACCAACATCAGCACCAACATCAACATCAGTACCTACACCAGCACCATCAGCACCAACATCAGCACCAATATCAACATCAGTACCTACACCAGCACCAACAATAGTACCAACATCAACATCAGTACCTACACCAGCACCATCAGCACCAACACCAGTGGTCAGTGAGTGGAGGTCCTGTATGGTCAGTGGACCTGATACAGTGGACAGTGAGTGGAGGTCCTACAGTGGACAGTGAGTGTAGGTCCTACAGTGGACAGTGAGTGGAGGTCCTACAGTGGACAGTGAGTGGAGGTCCTACAGTGGACAGTGAGTGGAGGTCCTACAGTGGACAGTGAGTGGAGGTCCTACAGTGGACAGTGAGTATAAGCACTAGGAGCTGATCTCCTAGAGTTCAGGGTGGCGTGTGACTCAGGCAGAGCAGAGCTGCCTCCTCCTAACGACGTTTTCAGTTAATATAATTCTCTCTCTATTTTCCATCTCTCCGTCTGCGGCGCCGGCGTGAAAAGACGGCAGCCAAAACTAATAAAGCACATTGATTTATTTCATCAAGGATTTCGCTGCTGAGGACCCAACACATGCAGACGCACCAGGGAGCGAACGCCGGCCCGCCACGCGTGTGTGTAGAGTGTAATGAGGAGTGGCAGGGGCCTGTCTCCTCCTGTTAGAGCGTAATGAAATCTGTCACTCCGCCTCTCCCACCTGATCCTCCCTAACTGACTGCCGCACTCCGCGTTACATTACATTACATTATAGTACATGACACACGGTGAGCGCTGAGTCCTATACGCCTCACCGTCTGACACGAGGGGCAGTAAACAGGGTTAAATAGGGTGGGCCGTGTAGATGAGCTGTCATCCAACCTTAACGATGATGAACTGTTGATGATTAAATGCCATATAAAAAATTCTAATTAACACTTTATTGCTGGTTCCCTGTTTGGTAACTATTGAAGCACCAGCCTAAAGTTCTAGCTGCATGAACAGTAGCAACTACTTTAAATGCCGTCTATGTAGAATTAATTAATCTTAAATACAAACCAAATACATACCAAATAAATACAGAATACACACCGAATACATACCAAATACATACCAAATAAATACCGAATACATACCGAATAAATACCGAATACATACCAAATACATACCAAATAAATACCAAATACATACCAAATACATGCCAAATAAATACCGAATACATACCAAATAAATACCGAATACATACCGAATACATACCAAATACATACCAAATAAATACCAAATACGTACCAAATACAAGCCAAATAAATACCGAATACATACCAAATAAATACAGAATACATACCGAATACATACTGAATACATACCAAATACATACCAAATAAATACAGAATACATACCGAATAAATACCGAATACATACCAAATACATACAGAATACATACCAAATACATACCAAATAAATACCGAATACATACCAAATAAATATCGAATATGTACCAAATACATACCAAATAAATACCGAATACATACCAAATAAATACAGAATGCATACCAAATACATACCGCTTACATACTGAATACATACCGAGTACATACCAAATACATACCAAATAAATACAGAATACATACTAAATAAATACCGAATACATACTGAATAAATACCGAATACATACTGATCACATACCGTATACATACCAAATAAATACTGAATACGTACCAATTAAATACCAAATACATACCAAATAAATACTGTTCTATACTGTTCTAAGTTCTATGAAAGAAAGCTGAATTCTGGCAATGCTACCAAA
Source organism: Megaleporinus macrocephalus (assembly GCA_021613375.1). Taxonomy (NCBI): domain Eukaryota; kingdom Metazoa; phylum Chordata; class Actinopteri; order Characiformes; family Anostomidae; genus Megaleporinus; species Megaleporinus macrocephalus. The sequence goes on from CM038718.1 coordinate 39,649,676, forward strand.
ATCTGCAGACAGGTAGACTGCCAGAGGATCCTGGATCAGAGGATCTTGGATCAGTGGATCTTGGATCAGTGGATCTTGGATCAGTGGATCTTGGATCAGTGGATCAGTTGTCTAGCATCCTATTCGTCTCCAAAGTCACGTATGGGATGGGATGCTAGAAATAATACAAGGATTTAATTTCAATCTAAACCTGAAGACCTACCTCAAACCTATCTCATGAGGTTCCACAAGACGTTACTTGGTGTAAAGCTGATATATGACAATGCTACCTAAATTCCTAGGTGGAGATTTCCAGTGGATCTTGGGTCAGTGGATCCTATTTATCATTCTATATGTGTCTTTGTAATTAATACATGTTTTTCATTTCAACATAACCTGAAGAGCATCTCAGGAGATTCCTTGTGAAGTTCTTTGAAAGAAAGCTGAATGCTACCTAAATTAGTAGATAGATAGATCTCCAGTGTATCTTGAATCAATAGAGCTTATCTAGCACCCCATACATGTTCAAGGTAAATACTTTGGAATTAATACGTTTTTCTTTTTTATTGCCATCTAGACCTGAAGAGCATCTCAGGAGGTTCCTTGGGAAGTTTTTTGATGGAAAGCTAAATTAGGGCAATGCTACCTGAGTTAGTGGATAGATATTCAGTGGATCTTGGATCAGTGGATCTTGGATCAGTGGATCTTACCTAGCACCCCATATGTGTCCAAGGTCCTGTATAAGATACTAGAAATACAGTTTTTCCTTTCAATCTAAACCTGAAGAGCTCAGGAGGTTCCTCACGAAGTTCCTTGATGGAAAGCTGAATTACGGCAATGCTACCTAAATTAGTAGATATAAAGATTTCCAGTTGATCTTGGATCAGTGGATCTTGACTCCAGTGGATCTTATCTAGCATCTAGAGTGTGTCTAAGGTCAAAACATTGAATTAAATACTTGTTTTTCATTTCAATTTAAACCTGATGAGCATCTCAGGAGGTTCCCCTTGAAAGATAGTTAGATAGATTTCCAGTGGATCTTGAATTGGTGGATCTTGGATCACTGAATGCAATCAGTGATCTAGTACTCATATGTGTCCAAGATCCCGTCTAGGATGCTACAAAAAATAGTAGAATAATACAAGATTATCTCAGGAGGTTCCTCACAAAGTTCCTGAATTACTGAATTACGGCAATGCTACCTGAGTTATTTCTGGATAGATTTGTTCATTTCCTGATTTTAAGTTCACAGTCTGTTCAACCGCATGATGGCCTCGTTTCTGACATTAACTGGTAATGAAATATGAAATAAGCTCCGTCCTGCGCGTCGGGAAGCGTTTCTAATTCGACTTTATAGTCCTGCTCCGCAATAACTCCACCTCCACCTTCCTGTCGTTTCATTTCCCCCTCCTCTAATCTTCCTCCTGTTCCCACCATCCACCCCACGTACCGCTAATAACCTGCCGGCAAACTCCCCCCGCTAATCTGGGCACCTCATCAGGGCTATTGAAGGCATGGTGATCTTTTAATTAAACACTCGTTAATGAGCTGTTAATGAACCAATTTCCAATCAAAACATGAGGCTAATTGGCAATAGAGGAGAGGAAATGAAACAAGGAGATTAGCTCAGCGGTGCCACGGGAAGTGTGGAGAGGACGGATCGCGGGAGTTGCCGGGCCTGGACTGCGGTTCTTCCCTCGGCTCTCATCGCTCCATCTCATTCCTCCATCCGAAGGCTCAGAGGCAAACAATGGAGAGTTTATCTTTCCTTTCCTCTATCTTTCCAGCTGAAGATCCGTCTCCAGCCACCGGATTAGAGCAGCATACAGGGCCAGTATTCCTCATTCCAGGAATTCCAAAAGGCCTCTTAAATGTTATGCGCATTTCCACAAAGAATAATGGAAGTTAGATGATTTATCCATTCCCTACAGTTATGTGAGGATACCTTGAAGGTGGAACAGAAGATTAAGATAAGAGACCACCTTAAACCCCAGTTCACTGGAACACAAACCCACCAGATGGTTCTGGAGAACCAAAGATGAACATTACCACTACACCACCATACTAACCACTACACCACCACCATACTAACCACTACACCACCGTACTAACCACTACACCACCACCATACTAACCACTACACCACCGTACTAACCACTACACCACCGTACTAACCACTACACCACCACCATACTAACCACTACACCACCGTACTAACCACTACACCACCATACTAACCACTACACCACTACCATACTAACCACTA
>CM038718.1:39656920-39674420 GCA_021613375.1 Megaleporinus macrocephalus
AGGTCAATAACTCTCTCACTCTGAGCACCGCTAAACCCAACGGGGCCAAAACTCCTGTGTTTACTGTCCTATTCAACGACTGAGAACCATCATCAGCATTCAGAGAGTGAAACACACACACACACACTCTCACACACACACATGCACACACACACATGCACATACTCTCACACTCACACACACTCGGAGGAGTTAAGAGGTGTCAGTCCATTAGCAGCAGGTAACTGAACACTGAGCGGATTCCTTGTGGGATGAGTTTGTGGTTGAAGTGAAACACATTCAGAGCCATTAGCACCTCTCTCACTCACACAGCCTCGCTTGGGGTCTTTCTCTGTATCGACCCACACGAACACACTCGGAGCGCTCAGTCCCAATTTAGCTAAACACACACACACACACACACACTTACACACTTACACACACACACACACACACACACACATACACACTTACACACACACACACTCCACTGTTCAAAAGTCACTGTTGTCATTAAAGACCCGCACGACCTCAGCTCACAGTGTTTATACTATATTATAGAATTACCTTCATATATTCAGTTTATTTTGATCAGATTTACAGACAAATCTCAGCAGGAATAGTAAACATTCCTGTCGAGGTGGCGATTCGGCTGGTTTGGCTATGATTTTGGTTCTAGAAGACGTACGAAAGGACAAAGACACTCATAAACTTATATTAAGCAGTCAGTAATCGGGCCGAGCTCAGATACTGTGAGGTCCAAACGCGTGCATGTTAGTTTAATCGCTCACTCTTAATTACCTATAGGTGTGAGAGTGTGTTGGCCATGCAATGGACTGGCGACATGTCCATGGTGTACCCCGGGGGGGCTGGAGCCAATCCCAGCATCATCAGGTGAAGGCAGGGCTCACCATGGACAGACAACCCAACCTGGATCGTCTTGCTGTCAGGCCACCGTGCTGACCAATACACCACCGTACTAACCACTACACCACCACACTAACCACTACACCACCATAGTAACCACTACACCACCATACTAACCACTACACCACCATACTAACCACTACACCACCATACTAACCACTACACCACCACACTAACCACTACACCACCGTACTGACCACTACACCACCATAGTAACCACTACACCACCATACTAACCACTACACCACCATACTAACCACTACACCACCATACTAACCAGTACACCACCACACTAACCACTACACCACCGTACTGACCACTACACCACCGTACTAACCACTACACCACCACACTAACCACTACACCACAGTACTGACCACTACATCACCATACTAACCATTACACCACCATACTAACCACTACACCACCATACTAACCACTACACCACCATACTAACCACTACACCAAAGTACTGACCACTACACCACAGTACTGATCAGTACACCACCATACTAACCACTACACCACCATACTAACCACTACACCACCATACTGACCACTACACCAAAGTACTGACCACTACACCACAGTACTGATCAGTACACCACCGTACTAACCACTACACCACCATACTAACCACTACACCACCGTACTAACCACTACACCACCGTACTAACCACTACACCACAGTGCCACCTATTTTTAAGATTATTGTGCTAAGTGTAAAGTTTGGTGGAGGGGGGATTATGGTGTAAGGTTGTTGTTCAGGAGGTGGGCTCGGACCCTCAGTTCCACTAAAATGAACTCTTAATGCTTCAGCAGACCAAGGAATTCTGGACAATTTCATGCTCCCAACTTTGTGGGGACAGTTTGGGGACGGACCCTTCCTCTTTCAACATGACTGCCCACCAGTACACAGAGCAGCTCCATAAAGACATGGAGGAGCGAGTTTGGTGTGGAGGAACTTGACTGGCCTGCACAGAGTCCTGACCTCAACCTGATAGAACACCTTTGGGATGAATTAGAGCGGAGACTGTGAGCCAGAACTTCTCGTCCAACATCAGTGTCTGACCTCATTAATGGTCTTCTAGAAGAACGGTCAAACAGTCCCATAAACACTCTCCTAAACCGTGTAGACTTCCCAGAAGAGTAGAAGCTGTTTTAGCTGCAAAGGTTGGGCCGACATCATATTAAACCCTATGGATGTATTTTCTACGTTCTATAATTACAAAATATTCCTAATCTCCAGTTCAGTAAAACTTTATTATTAAATATCAATAAGTATTAATAGAGTAAGTAGAGCTTTTACACTTTACTATTAAATATTAATCAGTATTAATAGAGTAAGTAGAGCTTTTACACTTTACTATTAAATATTAATCAGTATTAATAGAGTAAGTAGTGCTTTTACACTTTATTATTAAATATTAATCAGTATTAATAGAGTAAGTAGTGCTTTTACACTTTATTATAAAATATTAATCAGTATTAATAGAGTAAGTAGAGCATTTACACTTTATTATTAAATATTAAACAGTATTAATAGAGTAAGTAGAGCTTTTACACTTTATTATTAAATATTAATCAGTATTAATAGAGTAAGTAGTGCTTTTACACTTTATTATAAAATATTAATCAGTATTAATAGAGTAAGTAGAGCTTTTACACTTTATTATTAAATATTAATCAGTATTAATAGAGTAAGTAGAGCTTTTACACTTTATTATTAAATATTAATCAGTATTAATAGAGTAAGTAGAGCTTTTACACTTTATTATTAAATATTAATCAGTATTAATAGAGTAAGTAGAGCTTTTACACTTTATTATTAAATATTAAACAGTATTAATAGAGTAAGTAGAGCATTTACACTTTATTATTAAATATTAATCAGTATTAATAGAGTAAGTAGAGCTTTTACACTTTATTATTAAATATTAATCAGTATTAATAGAGTAAGTAGAGCTTTTACACTTTATTATTAAATATTAATCAGTATTAATAGAGTAAGTAGAGCTTTTACACTTTATTATTAAATATTAATCAGTATTAATAGAGTAAGTAGTGTTTTTCATACGTCAGTGTGTTTATTTAACTCTTTCCAAGCTTCTCCTAAACATCCCAGTATTATTATCAGTTCTCATCTAATACCTGCTTTGACTGCTCAGTACTTCATTAAGATAAATCAAGATTTGCTGCTGAAGGAACTGAACACATTCATACAATGTCTGGGGCGTCCAGGAGAAATCTGGAACCTAACTTTGTTCTTCAAACTGGATCAAGATCTGATCTACTTCTCTCACAATAACATATTCATGTTACTTTGTATTGTATGTCTGATTATTTACATCTGTTCTAATCAGATCTGCTGATCTTACTGGTGATCAGACACTTATTGATCAGATAAAGACTTTTAAACTATCAGTTTAAGACTCTACAGTGTAGAATGAGGATGATTTGATGTATCATTTATCTGATTTATGTACATCATACATACTGATTAAATTTTCACCACCGTAACAGTTTCCTGCGCTCGTGATCATGAGCCGTTAAGGCCTTCGCTAATTGCCCAGTCAAGATATCCGTCCAAACGGAACCGCTTAGGGAGACGATCCTCCTTCGCTCGTTTCAGTCCTGTCATCATTTCTCTCGTACAGGCCGGAGAAAAAACAGAGCTTTGATGTTTTTTGATTTCTCGTCTGCCATCATTAGTTCTGCCACTCATTACCGACATTCAGAGTTTTGTGCTATTAGATGCTACCTGTGATCAATATCTCGACCTACAAGATCTAATGATGCTGTGACTCCTGCATCATATTACAGAAGAGGTGTAAACAGAGTGGGTTTGGTTGGTCAGAGGATGTTTACAGTGGTGGTGATGGTGTTTACAGTGGTGGTGATGGTGTTTACAGTGATGGTGATGGTGGTGTTCACAGTGGTGGTGATGGTGTTTACAGTGGGGGTGATGGTGGTGTTCACAGTGGTGGTGATGGTGTTGTTTACAGTGGTGGTGATGGTGTTTACAGTGATGGTGATGGTGGTGTTCACAGTGGTGGTGATGGTGTTTACAGTGGTGGTGATGGTGTTGTTTACAGTGGTGGTGATGGTGTTTACAGTGGTGGTGATGGTGTTTACAGTGGTGGTGATGGTGCTGTTTACAGTGGTGGTGATGATGTTTACAGTGGTGGTGATAGTGTTTACAGTGGTGGTGATGGTGTTGTTTACAGTGGTGGTGATGATGTTTACAGTGGTGGTGATAGTGTTTACAGTGGTGGTGATAGTGTTTACAGTGGTGGTGATGGTGCTGTTTACAGTGGTGGTGATGATGTTTACAGTGGTGGTGATGGTGTTGTTTACAGTGGTGGTGATGATGTTTACAGTGGTGGTGATAGTGTTTACAGTGGTGGTGATAGTGTTGTTTACAGTGGTGGTGATGATGTTTACAGTGGTGGTGATAGTGTTTACAGTGGTGGTGATGATGTTTACAGTGGTGGTGATAGTGTTTACAGTGGTGGTGATAGTGTTGTTTAAAGTGGTGGTGATGTTTACAGTGGTGGTGGTGATGTTTACAGTGGTGGTGGTGTTTACAGTGGTGGTGATGATGTTTACAATGGTGGTGGTGTTTATAGTGGTGGTGATGGTGTTTACAGTGGTGGTGATGATGTTTACAGTGGTGGTGGTGTTTACAGTGGTGGTGATGATGTTTACAGTGGTGGTGGTGTTTATAGTGGTGGTGATGGTGTTTACAGTGGTGGTGATGGTGTTTACAGTGGTGGTGGTGTTTACAGTGGTGGTGATGTTTACAGTGGTGGTGGTGATGTTTACAGTGGTGGTGGTGTTTATAGTGGTGGTGATGGTGTTTACAGTGGTGGTGATGATGTTTACAGTGGTGGTGATAGTGTTTACAGTGGTGGTGATAGTGTTGTTTAAAGTGGTGGTGATGTTTACAGTAGTGGTGGTGATGTTTACAGTGGTGGTGGTGTTTACAGTGGTGGTGGTGATGTTTACAGTGGTGGTGGTGTTTACAGTGGTGGTGATGATGTTTACAGTGGTGGTAATGGTGTTTATAGTGATGGTGATGGCGTTTTCAGTGGTGGTGATGATGTTTACAGTGGTGGTGATAGTGTTTACAGTGGTGGTGATGGTGCTGTTTACAGTGGTGGTGATGATGTTTACAGTGGTGGTGATGGTGTTGTTTACAGTGGTGGTGATGATGTTTACAGTGGTGGTGATAGTGTTTACAGTGGTGGTGATAGTGTTGTTTACAGTGGTGGTGATGATGTTTACAGTGGTGGTGATAGTGTTTACAGTGGTGGTGATAGTGTTGTTTAAAGTGGTGGTGATGTTTACAGTGGTGGTGGTGATGTTTACAGTGGTGGTGGTGTTTACAGTGGTGGTGGTGATGTTTACAGTGGTGGTGGTGTTTACAGTGGTGGTGATGATGTTTACAGTGGTGGTAATGGTGTTTATAGTGATGGTGATGGCGTTTTCAGTGGTCGTGATGGTGTTTACAGTGGTGGTGATGGTGTTTATAGTGGTGGTGATGGTGTTTACAGTGGTGGTGATGGTGTTTACAGTGGTGGTGATGGTGTTTACAGTGGTCGAGATGGTGTTTATAGTGGTGGTGATGGTGTTTACAGTGGTGGTGATGGTGTTTACAGTGATGGTGATGGTGTTTACAGTGGTGGTAATGGTGTTTATAGTGGTGGTGATGGCGTTTTCAGTGGTCGTGATGGTCTTTACAGTGGTGGTGATGGTGTTTATAGTGGTGGTGATGGTGTTTACAGTGGTGGTGATGGTGTTTACAGTGGTTGTGATGGTGTTTATAGTGTTCGTGATGGTGTTTATAGTGGTGGTGATGGTGTTTATAGTGCTGGTGATGGTGTTTACAGTGGTGGTGATGGTGTTTACAGTGGTGGTGATGGTAACCAGGGGTCTCCATGTCTACAACACTAATCTACACATTGTATTTACTATGAAACCCACCAGTGAAGCTACACGTGTCTTCTGAGTTTATCTGGATGTTGATGGTAAAACGTGGAAGATCTGAAAATACTAAGTTTTCTTTGGGGACTATTTGAACCTCACAGCGTCCTGCATGTATCCCTCCACCATGAATGGAGTTTAAGACTGAGATCTTCTCTAAACTATCATAAACAGCGTCTCAGAATCAGACAGTGTATTTACAACATTTACTGTAAGAACTTTCTGTGAGGAGCTTTTAGAGGTGGACGTCTGGTTCCATTCACCACCACTGTGAACAGATCTGACTCAAATCTCTCTGAATGACCAACTGATTATGAAATGTAGTCTCACCTCCTGCTCTACAACGCAAGGGCCAAACAAAAGCTCTGCCCACTAACCAACATCCTTCGTTTTGATAGTGACCATAATGTTATGGGTCAAATTGACCTGCCCAGTATAAATACACTCAAAAACAAGCTAAACAATAAAGCTTAATTATAAATTCTCAGCAGATTCAGAAAGATTCTTATTAGAACATGTGCTGTATATATTCCATTTTAACAGCGAGGGCAGCCAGTATTTCATACAACTCAAACATAATAGGAGGGTTAATTAAAGTCAACAAATAATTATATGAATTATTTTTTTATTTATTATTTAATTATTTTAACAGTGTGAGAGCAGTTTGAACTAATTCAGTAGAACAAGAGCAGGAAATCAAAACTCCCACCGTAATTTAGTTTCTCAGCTCCTGAAATAGACGCGAGCGATCTGATAAGATGGGAGGCGCTCTGTGGAATTTAAGAGTGAAGGGATTTGGGTCAAGAGGGACTTTTAAAAACCATTTAGGAATGAAAATAGAAAGCAATAAACGCTGGAGGTATGAAAGAGAGAGGGTCACTGTTAACTTTACTGTGATATCCAGACTGAGGGAGAGGAGATTCTGCTGATTGCTAACGCTCGTTTTCCCCAGGGACGAGGTTAAATACCACCAACACAGGCTCGTCCAGAGAGCAGCGAGGGCGAACGAGAGAGAGAGAAAGAGAGAGAGAGACAGAGAGAGAGAGAGAGAGAGAGAGAGAGAGAGAGAGAGAGAGAGAGAGACTGGCTTTTACTTGTAGGAAACGTTCATGTGATGGAAATGACAAAACATTCAAAAGCAAATCACTCACTGCTGCTAGCCCGCCCACAACATGCTCATAACTGCCCCCTCCTCACGTTAATTCCATATCACTGGTAATAATCTGCAGTGGTTCTGGTCTTTAAGGCATGTCAGTCATTTAGAAATCACTTTAGATTGGCTTTATTTTTAAAAATGAGCCTTTTAAGTATATTTAAATGCAGCTTATAAACCTTACATTGCTATACCACACCCTGCTTTAGTATACTACTGTACATCTATTGTAGTTTATATGGCATATATATAGTAATATACTGTACTCAGTGTACTGTAGTATTTAGAGGAATTATATTTAGAGGAGTATATAATGTGCAGAATACTATAGTATATAAAGTAAAGCATAGATGGTATACAGTGTACTATAGTATGTATAGAAAACTAAAGTATACATAATGTATTTTTTAGTATTTCATAAGAGTATTTTTTAGTAATACATAGTACACGGCAAGATATACATTTAATTACACTATATATATTGTTGTACATTATAGTATACTGTAGTGTATATATATATAGTGTACTACAGTATACATTATGCCAGTATATTTAGTAATACATAGTACACTGCAAGATATACAGTTCATTACAGTATATATATTGTTGTACATTATAGTATACTGTAGTATATATATATATAGTGAAATATAGTATACTACAGTATATATAGCAATGCGTAACATTTAGTCTATTATAGTATATATAGTATACTTTAGCACCTGTAGTTATGCATACTGTATAATATACTACAGTACTAACAGTATGTGTGATACAGTATACAGTATTTAATGTAATGTATACTGTAGTATATATAATAATATATTACATATAATACAATGCAGTAAAATAAAATATATACAGAGATGCACAATACATAGTATACTAAAGTATGTAAAGTAAATACATTATAGTATACATAGTAAGTATACAATGTATAATACACTAAAGTGTATATAATCATATACAGTTTACAGTATACTATTGTATAAAGCATATATACACCATAAGGCTGGAATGACTCTTACAAAACTTTCCTTGTAGGATCAATAAAATCTAAAATATAGTATATTATACAGTTTACTCTACTATATATATATATATATATATATATATATATATAAAACTGTATATCCTCTGAATACTCACACTCTGCATATACATGACTGTACTACTTTTTTATATGAAAGTCTATTTAAAGTGGAGGCAGCGCAGGACCTTGTTTCTCGGTATTAAGTGCTGGTGGGAAGTGCGCTGAGTTATAGAGAGTGAAATTAGTCGGCGGGACTAGCGGAGTGCACAGACCCATTTTGGAGGGAAATATATAACCATGCAGGCTAACGGCTCACGCTAGCTCATAAATTTGACTCGCAAAACTTCTCTACTGCCCAAAAATCTTTACAAAGCGGAAACGTAATTGCATTAAATGGCCATTTATAACCGCAGGTGGAAGCATTTGTTCGAGCTCGGGGGGACGGGGGGTGAGCGGGGACAGGTTTTTGTTCGGTGCCGGAGGGTTAGCTTCACCGCTAGCTCCGAATCTATGATGGTGAATGTCCTGCTTGTGATGGGATGCTGAGAAATGAATAGATGGATGAAGGGATGGAGCGAAGGGGACTCTTTGTATTAGTTCTAATGATTTCATGTTTAAATAAGCAGAAAGTCCCATTAACCACACAGTCTGTTAAAGCCTATTAACCCTTTGATGGACAACATGAATGAAACATGAGCCGTATTCATTTTCTATGTTACTGTATGTACTGCTGAGTATTTTTTTGATAAATCTATTAGAATCAGTTTGTATCATTATTTAATGTTTCAAGTTCATTAAAAATCTTAAATCATTATTTTAATTTTTATTTCTTTACTTCATGAAGAATGCATCATTGTATAGTGTGTAAAGTAACCTATAACAAAAATAATGCACAGCACAATGTAGTATATGAAGTAAAATACTATAAAATAACTATATATATAGTGAAAAACTGAAGATAAAGAAAAACAGGCAGAGATGAAGGATTGATGCGTGGATGTGTGGATGGATGGATGGATGGATGCAAAATGTATAGATTGCCTGATGGATGGATGGGTGGATGTTACTGTATGTACTGTCTCTTTGGTAAATCTATTATAATCTGTTTATTTCATTATTTAATGTTTCAAGTGTTCATTAAAAATTGTGTTTTTGATCTTAAATCATTATTTTAATTCTTATTTATTGACTTCGTGAACAAAAACAGTGTTTGTAAATATGGTCCTGACTGCAGATGTTTACAGATGTCACAGTTCCTGCCAACTTAAGAATATACTGTAGTAAATATAGTAGAAAATAAATGGTATGCAGCATTGTATAGTATGTAAAGTAACCTAAAACAAAAATATTGCACAGTACAATGTAGTAAATGAAGTAAAATACAGTATATCGATGCATAGCATACAGAAAACTATAGGATGTAAAGTATTGTACTGTGGTTCTAAACTTCATAGTGAACATAAAGGCTAATTATGAGCCATGTTGTGCTGGTAGTGATACAAAAATGATTTTTAGATGGATAATGACCGGACAGTTGGGCCGATAGATGGATGAATTGATAGATGAAATGGTGGATAGATGAATGGAATAAAAGATGGATGAATAGATGGATAAATAGACACTTTAAATTGACTGATGGATGGATGAACAATGGCTAAATGAATTGTTGGATGAAATAGACTCATTAAATGGTCTGATAGATGGATAATGACTGGTTAGCTGGCCTAATGGGTGGATGAATGGATGGATGCAATGGTGACCAGGTGAATAAACTGATAGATGGATAATGAATGGATAACTGGCCTAATGGGTGGATGAATGGATGGATGCAATGGTGACCAGGTGAATGAACTGATAGATGGATAATGACTGGATAGTTGGCCTAATGGGTGGATGAATGGATGGATGCAATGGTGGATAGGTGATTGAACTGATAGATGGATAATGAATGGATAGCTGGGCTAATGGGTGGATGAATGGATGGATGAATACAACGGTGACCAGGTGAATGAACTGATAGATGGATAATGAATGGATAGTTGGCCTAATGGGTGGATGAATGGATGGATGCAATGGTGGATAGGTGATTGAACTGATAGATGGATAATGAATGGATAGCTGGGATAATGGGTGGATGAATGGATGGATGAATACAATGGTGACCAGTTGAATGAACTGATAGATGGATAATGAATGGATAGTTGGCCTAATGGGTGGATGAATGAATGGATGCAATGGTGGATAGGTGAATGGAGTGAGAGATGGACGGAAAGACTGATTAATAAAATTGACCAATGGATGTGTAGATTGGCTGATGTATGAAATGGTTGGATGGACTGAGATTAGATAAATAAACTGGTGGATAAATTGATTGACTGATTCATGTAAAAAATGAGTGATGATGGATGTATAGATTAATTAATTCACAGATAAATAAAAAAATGGATGGACAGATGCTCAGACCAGAGAATACATCACTGTGATTGGTTAGAGGCTAATTTGCATATAGATCTGCTATATAAACTAAAATATACAGTATATACAGTAAAACAGAGTATATCATACCACACGGTTCCAGATCAGTGAGTGATGATCATTCTGGCATGCAGTTAGCATCATGTCAACCGGTGAGGTGTAACCAGATAATATAATCTGACAATCACGTGTGATCTGATTGGCTGGACGATCACTGGACGACCTCAAAGGATGCCAATTATTTTGTGATTCCGAGCGAACGCAACGTATTTTAATGAGAAGAAAAGCTTCATAGGCTTCTTTTGCCTACAGCGCAGAAGTTCAGAGGTCAGGAAAAAAAAGAGGTTGAACGTGGAGGAAACTGAACATCTTGCCAAAGAGATTTGAATTTGGAAACGAATCACAGAACGTCTTTTAGAAAGAAAAAGCAGAAAAAGAAGAGTTACAAACAGAAGAGAAGAAAAAAAAACAAAAAAATAAAAACTAAAAGCCTCGAACCAAATCCGGAGCGCAATCGAAACAGATGGCTGGTTCCGAACCGGCTGGTACAACATAAGATAGAAAGTTTGTTTGAGAAGAAGCCAGAAGAGAGAAAGAGAGGGAAAAACAAGCCGTCTGATGGATAAACAACATGAGAATAAATGTATTTTTGTTTTTCGGCGGATAAGCATCGCTCCCCCAATACGACTGTTTTAATTCATGAAGAACAGATGACCCCCGAGAGCAGAACAAGAGGAAATCATACAAATTCATTGTATTTCAGTTTCTCTCTGACAAGAACTTAAAAACAAAGACTGATTATAATTTTTACACGATCCAGAATTACTACATACACAATAGATAATCATTTACCGTCAACGAGGAAACCAGTCTGACAAACTGAAGAGAAACAGGCAGGAACGAAGGAAAAATGTATAGATTGCCTGATGGATAGATGGATGGAGGAATGAATAATGGAAAGATTGGCTGATGGATGGATGGATAGATGGATGGAGGAATGAATAATGGAAAGATTGACTGATGGATGGATGGATGGATGGATGGATGGATGGAGGAATGGATGGATGGATGAATAATGGAGAGATTGGCTGATGGATGATGGATGGAGGGATGAATGAATGGATGGAGGGATGGATGAATAATGAATAGATTGGCTGATGGATGGATGGATAGATGAAATGGCTAATAAGTGAATGGTGAGAGAGATTAGACTGAGATTAGATACACAGACTGATTAATGCAAGGATAATGGATGGATGAACTGATGGATGAACTGGTTGATGAATAGAATGAGAGATTAGACTGAGATTGGATGAATAGACAGATTAAATTGATGGATGGATGGATGGATGAGTTAAATGAAATGGTTGACAGAAGAACAGAATAAGATATTAGACTAAGATTAGATGAACAGACTGATTAATAAAACTGATGGATGGCTGATGGATGAATAGACTGATTAAAGAAAGAGATTTAAGGATGAATGGGTGGGTGAATAAAATTTACTGATGGATTAAATGTGGATGCACTGATAGAAGGATATGACTGGACAGTTGGGCTGATGGGTGGATGAACAGATGGATGAAATGGTGGAGAGATGGATAGATGGGCTGACGGATGAGCTGATGTATATAATAGTTGCGTGGTGGATGGACTGACAGATTAGACTGAGATTTGATGAATAGACTGGATGGATAAATTGAGTGACGGATAAAATAATTTAATAGATGAGTAGACAGACGGACGGATGGATAAATTGGTTGACATAAACTGAACGAGTAATAGAAGAAAAAAGGCAGATGGACTAATTCATAAACAACCGGGATCATGCTGACCACCATACTAACCACTACACCACCGTACTAACCACTACACCACCATACTAACCACTACACCACCATACTAACCACTACACCACCATACTAACCACTACACCATCATACTAACTACTACACCACCGTACTAACCACTACACCACCATACTAACCACTACACCACCGTACTAACCACTACACCACCATACTAACCACTACACCACCGTACTAACCACTACACCACCAATACTAACCACTACACCACCATACTAACCACTACACCACCATACTAACCACTACACCATCATACTAACCACTACACCACCATACTAACCACTACACCACCATACTAACCACTACACCACCGTACTAACCACTACACCACCATACTGACCACTACACCACCATACTAACCACTACACCACCATACTAACCACTACACCACCATACTAACCACTACACCACCGTACTAACCACTACACCACCATACTGACCACTACACCACCATACTAACCACTACACCACCATACTGACCACTACACCACCATACTAACCACTACACCACCATACTAACCACTACAGCACCATACTAACCACTACACCACCATACTGACCACTACACCACCGTACTAACCACTACACCACCGTACTAACCACTACACTACCATACTGACCACTACACCACCATACTGACCACTACACCACCGTACTAACCACTACACCACCATACTAACCACTACACCACCATACTGACCACTACACCACCATACTAACCACTACACCACCATACTAACCACTACACCACCATACTAACCACTACACCACCGTACTAACCACTACACCACCGTACTAACCACTACACCACCATACTGACCACTACACCACCATACTAACCACTACACCACCATACTAACCACTACAGCACCATACTAACTACTACACCACCATACTAACCACTACACCACCATACTAACCACTACACCACCGTACTAACCACTACACCACCGTACTAACCACTACACCACCATACTGACCACTACACCACCATACTAACCACTACACCACCATACTAACCACTACACCACCATACTAACCACTACAGCACCATACTAACTACTACAATACCATACTAACCACTACACCACCATACTGACCACTACACCACCGTACTAACCACTACACCACCGTACTGACCACTACACCACCGTACTGACCACTACACCACCATACTGACCACTACACCACCGTACTAACCACTACACCACCGTACTGACCACTACACCACCATACTAACCACTACACCACCATACTAACCACTACACCACTGTGCTGCCTTGAACCAAATATATTACAGATGAACTTGAAATTATGTGTAGAGAATAAAACATCTTCAGGTAGAACTGGGTGCTAGTAGTTTTCCGAACTCTTTTTTGTGTACAAAGGAAAGAAAAGTGATTCCGAAGTTCGGAGCGATGGTGGATGTTGGGAAGTTAAGGACGTTGGTTCTCTTGTGAGTTACTATTTCAGAGAGAATTTTGCGACAGCAGCGATACGATCTTTACATTCCTCTAAGCCATCACTCCATCTCTCCCAGTGACACCGATAGGCCTGCTGAGAGAGAGAGCGAGAGAGCGAGGGATAGAGATAGAGAGGGAGAGAGAGAGAGGGATAGAGAGCAGAGGGAATGGGCGAAGCGATGGAGAAACTTTTCTGGGTCAGTCTACAGCCTGTGGCTGAGCTAAATTGCTCCATCACACTCCGTGCTCTCGCTGATGCCCCAGTCTAACCGGCCCTTAATCACTGCATTCCCGGATAGCCGGCTGGAATTTCAAGCGATAGTTCCGCTAAGAAACCTCATTTATTCCTCCTCTCATCCCGAATGCAGCCGATCAGCCGGGAACGTGTCCGCTGTCTGAAGTTTACCACTTTAGTTCTCCACTGCGGCTATTGTAGCTACCAGGTAACCGAACAGCCTGAACCCCAGCAGTCACCGTCAACCACACGGAGCTGTTCGGTTACCTGTAACACATTTGCTTATATTTTAAATTACTTTCAAAAAATGTTGTGAGTGTCCACTCACTGTCCACTCACTGTCCACTCACTGTCCACTCTATTAGACACCCCTACTACCTGCTGGTCCACCTTGTAGATGTAAAGTCAGGGACAGTAGCTCATCTGCTGCTGCACAGTTTGTGTTCCTCTAGTCCTTCATCATCAGTGGACACAGGACGCCGCCCACAGGAAACTACCCACAGGACACTACCCATAGGATACTTTCCATTGGATAATGCCTACAGGATGCCACCCACATGATAACCAAATGCTAATCACTACACCACCGTACTAACCACTACACCACAATACTAACCACTACACCACCATACTAACCACTACACCACCGTACTAACCACTACACCACCATACTAACCACTACACCACCATACTAACCACTACACCACCATACTGACCACTACACCACCGTACTAACCACTACACCACCATACTAACCACTACACCACCATACTGACCACTACACCACTATACTAACCACTACACCACCATACTAACCACTACACCACCGTACTAACCACTACACCACCGTACTAACCACTACACCACCGTACTAACCACTACACCACAATACTGACCACTACACCACCATACTGACCACTACACCACCATACTGACCACTACACCACCATACTAACCACTACACCACCGTACTAACCACTACACCACAATACTGACCACTACACCACCATACTGACCACTACACCACCATACTAACCACTACACCACCATACTAACCACTACACCACCGTACTAACCACTACACCACCGTACTAACCACTACACCACCGTACTAACCACTACACCACCATACTAACCACTACAACCACCGTACTAACCACTACACCAACGTACTAACCACTACACCACCGTACTAACCACTACACCCACCGTACTAACCACTACACCACAATACTGACCACTACACCACCGTACTAACCACTACACCACCATACTGACCACTACACCACCGTACTAACCACTACACCACCATGCTGACCACTACACCACCATACTAACCACTACACCACCGTACTAACCACTACACCACCGTACTAACCACTACACCACCATACTAACCACTACACCACCGTACTAACCACTACACCACCGTACTAACCACTACACCACCATACTAACCACTACACCACCATACTAACCACTACACCCCCATACTGACCTCTACACCACCGTACTAACCACTACACCACCATACTGACCACTACACCACCATACTAACCACTACACCACCATACTAACCACTACACCACCATACTAACCACTACACCAATGTACTAACCACTACACCACCGTACTAACCACTACACCACCATACTAACCACTACACCACCATACTGACCACTACACCACCATACTAACCACTACACCACCGTCCTAACCACTACACCACCATACTGACCACTACACCACCATACTAACCACTACACCACCGTACTAACCACTACACCACCGTACTAACCACTACACCACCTTACTAACCACTACACCACCGTACTAACCACTACACCACCGTACTAACTACTACACCACCTTACTAACTAACTACACCACATACTAACCCACTACACCACCGTACTAACCACCACACCACCGTACTAACCACTACACCACCGTACTAAACCACTACCCCACCATACTAACCACTACACCACCGTACTAACCACTACACCACCATACTAACCACTACACCACCGTACTAACCACTACACCACCATACTAACCACTACACCACCGTACTAACCACTACACCACCATACTAACCACTACACCACCGTACTAACCACTACACCACCGTACTAACCACTACACCACCGTACTAACCACTACACCACCGTACTAACCACTACACCATCATGGAAGGTACCCAGTGAATGCTGCCCACAGGATGCTTAGTTGGTAAACAATTTCTTAGTCTAGCAGTGACACTGAGGCTGATCCACTCACACCAGCACAACACACACTGACACACCACCACCACGCCAGTGTCACTGCAGTGCTGAGAATTATTCACCTCCCTAATAGTATCTGCTCTGTGGTGGTCCTGTGGGGGTCCTGATCATTAAAGAACAGAGTAATAAAGTATACAGAGAATCAGATGAAAGTCAGTCCAGCTCCTCGTATTCAGTTCATTCCAATTTGAAGTAAGTGACTGAAATTCCTCGAGACACCGGACATCCCACAGCTCCGGGTCCTGCTGCTCCCTCTCCGCTGGAAGAGCTTTGATTGCACCCGAACTCTCGAGCACTTTTCCGCTACTCAGCCACCTGACAGTGGAGCGAAGCGGTATGTCTTTGTATGCACATTAGATTTCCTCGAGCGGCGCCCGGAATTGCCTGTGAACCGAGGCAGAGTGAGCCCGTGGAAAATTCACACCATCACCGCGTTAAAGATCAGGATCTGACATCCTCGCACGGAGACGACCCGGACGCATAATCCAGAGGAATTTAACAGCAGGGCGCACAATTCCGTCTTCCATTATTCCGGAGAATCAGTTTGGCTTTCCCACCACTGCAGGGGCACCATTTAAACACCTCAGAGTCACTGCTGGACCGAGAATCGTCCCCCAACCAAAACTATCCAGACAGCAGTGTCCTGTGGGCGGCGTCCTGTGTCCACTGATGAAGAACTAGAGGAACACAAACTGTGCAGCAGCAGATGAGCTACTGTCTCTGACTCTACATCTACAAGGTGGACCAGCAAGTAGTAGGAGTGTCTCATAGAGTGGACAGTGAGTGGACACAGTGTTTAAACACTCCAGCAGGTAGTAGGAGTGTCTAATAGTGTGGACAGTGAGTGGACACAGTGTTTAAACACTCCAGCAGGTGGTAGGAGTAAGAGTAGAACATGTTGTTCAATGTGGTTGTTGTTGTAACTTTCTGTGTTGATAACATTTGAACCACAGGAGATATTACTAATCTGATTACATCAATCAATTTCTGAGACAGTTCTGATCTTCTTTGATCTGCTAAACGCCACCTTCCCATTGGAGAAACTTACCCTTAATTGAATATGGCGGCTTTCAAGATAGCGACCATGTTCAGG
>CM038718.1:39679420-39681920 GCA_021613375.1 Megaleporinus macrocephalus
TATTAATAAATAATCATGTTTTTAGTTTTATGTCCATGTATCAATGTTTTATGCCAAATTTATGGCAGACTCACTAATTCTGGACTAAATTTGTCCAGTTTTTAGCTTTAATTTAATGTACTTCAGCTCAGATTCACAGATACCAGCGAGTCTGCTTTAATAATAATAATAATAAAGTTTTTAATGTTAGGCCAAAGTATTCCAGCTGAAATTTGAATGTACTATAATAGATATATTATAAGAAATATGTAATATAATATAATAATTAATAATTTTTAAATCAATATCACTGCAAAGTGTGAACGTTTCTAATTACAAGAGCAGAAATAAGATGTGCTGGACTGGCGACCTGTCCATGGTGTACCCCGCCTTCGCCCCATGACAGGCTCCAGCCCTCCCGTGACCCCGACTAGCAGGATAAAGCAGAAGATGATAGATGGATGGATGGATGGATGGATGGATAGTTTCTACTACTTATTAGCTGTATTAGCCTGTACTACATTGTCTTGGTGAAGGAGGGGAAAGGGGGGGGCTTTTTTGGTTAAACTATTCTTTTAAATGAATAAAAAGTGCACTGATGTCTTACAATGGAGTGAACAGTCTAATGCATTCACAAAGCAGGAGGGATGAAGTGCTGGAATAAGTGCCTCCCGCGGCCACTTTAAATGTCTTTTGTCTGGAGTTTTCTCCCCCTGGAGCTTCAGGACAGAGAACTGTGCGTGATGGCCCCCGTGCAGCGTGACATTTGCTAATAAAGGCCATTTCAAACACGGACGCTCTCCTGAGACACACACACACACACACACACACACACACACACACACCGCACACAGTGTCATTTGTTTAAAGAGGTCTGGTTATTCCTGAGTGTTTCTCATTTAACGCCACTGCTGAAGATCTACACTGTACTTACAACACATTCAGTACTCCTCACACACTGATCACCCCATCATTAAACCACTCACTGTCCACTGTATCAGCTCCACTGACCATACAGGACCTCCACTCACTGTCCACTGTATCAGCTCCACTGACCATACAGGACCTCCACTCACTGTCCACTGTATCAGCTCCACTGACCATACAGGACCTCCACTCACTGTCCACTGTATCAGCTCCACTGACCATACAGGACCTCCACTCACTGTCCACTGTATCAGCTCCACTGACCATACAGGTCCTACACTCACTGTCCACTGTATCAGCTCCACTGACCATACAGGACCTCCACTCACTGTCCACTGTATCAGCTCCACTGACCATACAGAACCTCCACTCACTGTCCACTGTATCAGCTCCACTGACCATACAGGACCTCCACTCACTGTCCACTGTATCAGCTCCACTGACCATACAGGACCTCCACTCACTGTCCCACTGTATCAGCTCCACTGACCATACAGGACCTCCACTCACTGTCCACTGTATCAGCTCCACTGACCATACAGGAGCTCCACTCACTGTCCACTGTATCAGCTCCACTGACCATACAGGACCTCCACTCACTGTCCACTGTATCAGCTCCAACTGACCATACAGGACCTCCACTCACTGTCCACTGTATCAGCTCCACTGACCATACAGGACCTCCACTCACTGTCCACTGTATCAGCTCCACTGACCATACAGGAGCTCCACTCACTGTCCACTGTATCAGCTCCACTGACCATACAGGACCTCCACTCACTGTCCACTGTATCAGCTCCACTGACCATACAGGACCTCCACTCACTGTCCACTGTATCAGCTCCACTGACCATACAGGAGCTCCACTCACTGTCCACTGTATCAGCTCCACTGACCATACAGGAGCTCCACTCACTATCCACTGTATCAGCTCCACTGACCATACAGGACCTACACTCACTGTCCACTGTATCAGCTCCACTGACCATACAGGACCTCCACTCACTGTCCACTGTATCAGCTCCAGTAACCATACAGGAGCTCCACTTACAGACTGTAGTTCATCTGATTCTCTGTATACTTTATTACTCTGTTCTTTAATGATCAGGACCCCCACAGGACCACCACAGAGCAGATACTACGGTCGTTCTGACAGACTGTAATACACTACAGGAAGCGTAGGGGGCGACGATCACTCTGACAGGCTGTAATACACTACAGGAAGCGTAGGGGGCGACGGTCGTTCTGACAGACTGTTATTAAAGGTTAGTTACTGTTCAGTGTTTTGGATGGAAGTTCTCGACTCCAGAGCTGAGAATGCTGTGGATTCTTCTGGCTTCAGACCTTCTGCTGCAGAAACCACTCGTTCCACACCGTAATTATCTAACTGCGGCTTGTGAACAGCCAATCAGATCACTCATCCGTCCCCAGCTCGTCTTCCAGGGAGTTTAAGGGCGCATTCCTCTCTCCTCACAGTCAAACTTGGTTTTGTGGTTAACCATCAGGAACCATGATGTCGCTCTTCTAGAACCTTCCCTCCAGCTCCCTGGCACGTTCATCGGTCTGGGTTTGGGCCGTGCACGCGGGTTTTACC
>CM038718.1:39686920-39709420 GCA_021613375.1 Megaleporinus macrocephalus
CCACACACCTCCTTCAAACACAGAAAACACCCCGCACCGCTTTCCTCTCCTCCACACACCTTCAAACACAGCAAACACCCCGCACCGCTTTCCTCTCCTCCAAACACCTCCTTCAAACACAGCAAACACCCCGCACCGCTTTCCTCTCCTCCACACACCTCCTTCAAACACAGAAAACACCCCGCACCGCTTTCCTCTCCTCCACACACCTCCTTCAAACACAGCAAACACCCCGCGCCGCTTTCCTCTCCTCCAAACACCTCCTTCAAACACAGCAAACACCCCGCACCGCTTTCCTCTCCTCCACACACCTCCTTCAAACACAGAAAACACCCCGCACCGCTTTCCTCTCCTCCACACACCTCCTTCAAACACAGCAAAC
This sequence comes from Megaleporinus macrocephalus, assembly GCA_021613375.1. Lineage (NCBI taxonomy): Eukaryota > Metazoa > Chordata > Actinopteri > Characiformes > Anostomidae > Megaleporinus > Megaleporinus macrocephalus. The sequence continues at coordinate 39,687,303 of CM038718.1, forward strand.
ACCCCGCACCGCTTTCCTCTCCTCCACGCACCTCCTTCAAACACAGCAAACACCCCGCACCGCTTTCCTCTCCTCCACGCACCTCCTTCAAACACAGCAAACACCCCGCACCGCTTTCCTCTCCTCCACGCACCTCCTTCAAACACAGCAAACACCCCGCACCGCTTTCCTCTCCTCCACACACCTCCTTCAAACACAGCAAACACCCTGCACAGCGGCTCTGACGGAGGACAGCAGGACATTCAGCTCACAGCACGGATACAGGATTTATCAATATTTACAAATACTCAATTAACGAAGATGTGCATCTCTTACTTTCAGCGATCAGAACTCTGAAACACACGAAGCAGCTCTCACAGTAACCAGAACTCAACAGCACGCTGGCAGTAAACAAGCTCACGACTAAACCAGTATCGGCAGGTCACTGACCCGAATGCTGGACCTACTGCTAGCCAGGCTAGTGTGTCCACTAGACCCACCTGCGGTCCCCCTTACTCATTATATATAACAGTAAGCACTAAATATATACAGCAAATAAACAATAAAGATATTTTACATTGACGTACGCTGTTAAACACGATTCCTATTACTGATTATATAACAATAAACACTAAATATATACAGTAAATAAACAATAAAGATATTTTACATTTACGTACACTGTTAAACACGATTCCTATTACTGATTATATAACAATAAACACTAAATATATACAGTAAATAAACAATAAAGATATTTTACATTTACGTACACTGTTAAACACGATTCCTATTACTGATTATATAACAATAAACACTAAATAAATACAGCAAATAAACAATAAAGATATTTTACATTTACGTACGCTGTTAAACACGATTCCTATTACTGATTATATAACAATAAACACTAAATATATACAGTAAATAAACAATAAAGATATTTTACATTTACGTACACTGTTAAACACGATTCCTATTACTGATTATATAACAATAAACACTAAATAAATACAGCAAATAAACAATAAAGATATTTTACATTTACGTACGCTGTTAAACACGATTCCTATTACTGATTACATAACAGTAAACACTAAATATATACAGAAAATAACCAATAAAGATATTTTACATTGACGTACGCTGTTAAACACGATTCCTATTACTGATTATATAACAGTAAACACTAAATAAATACAGCAAATAAACAATAAAGATATTTTACATTTACTTACACAGTTAAACACGATTCCTATTACTGATTATATAACAGTAAATGCTAAATATATACAACAAATAAACAATAAAGATATTTTACATTTATGTACGCTGTTAAACACGATTCCTATTACTGATTATATAACAGTAAATACTACATATATATATATAAAATAAAAAAGCAAAAACAGGCTCATCTAATGTATATAACCCAACAAGTAAATGCAGTTCAGTGTTTTATTTGTGACACAGAACAGATTTGATTAATATAATATATCTTAAATATTAATAACATCTTAAACATGTAATTGTATCAATATGGGGACTTACGTATAGGTTAGTAGTAGAAATGGAAGGATCGACCAGCTATGTATCGGTATTGGCCGATTTTTAATCAAAATATGTGATCGGCGATCGGCTGATATTTCTCCAATTAAGCCGATCCCGAGACTCGATCAGTGGTGTTAAACAACTAATTTCTGTATTTCCAGCTAGCGTTTCATCCAGGAAGAGGAGCCCTCCATTAAACCCCTTCCAGCCAGCTCCCTGCAATTCCTATATGAACCACTAGGTGGAAATACACATCCTTTCATTTTCCACAGACTGACTAAAGCAGCGGCCTCGCGAGAACAGATAACAACGTTCACCTGCATGTCTGTGTCTGTGACTCAGACTCATCCAGGACAGTTTATAACATCTGTAAAATTAGTAACATCAGCGTCTCTCACGGAAACCAAGACATTTAACATACTAATCTGATACATACTTCAGAGACACCACACAGCTGAACACAGTGAGTATCAGTAAACAGCAGAGCTAGAACACACAGCTAACACAAAACAAATAACCCAGAACACCTACAGACCAGATCTGACCGGTACAAACAGAACAGCAGCAGAAACAGCCAGAGAGATAAAGAACCACAGCCAGAGTGATTGAGTTTATAGTTCTAGATAAGCAGCTCTTCTCGGCTGTAGAAGACGTTCATTCTGCTGCTTAATGTTCCACCTGGATCCACGCTCTGCTGTTCCTAGTAGAGATACTTTTCAGATGTGGATCTTCTGGAGCTTATCAAGCGGTTTACTCCACATAGACCAACTTCTAATTTAGACCAACTTCTAATTTAGTTACAATATTATACTGTTTCACATGAGCTCGTTAAAAATGATAATAAACCTTGTTTAATGATTTGCTTGCGCTAATAACTACATGTAGCCCTGCCGTGGCATATAGCCCCGCCCTCTATCGGTATCGGCTATCGGCCGTTCACGCTGAAAGGTGATCGGCGATCAGAATCGGCCTTAAAAACACTAAACGATCCATCTCTAGTTAGTAGGGTAAGACAGTATAGTATAATGTTAGTATTGGTACTCAGTATCAGTAAGGAAAAAGTAGTATCACCACAATCTTAATTATGTTATATTGATTGAAGGTGACACTAATTTCTACTCATTAACTGTTGAAACAATAATAAACAGTATTATTAAAGTGGTAATGAAAAGAGGGTAAGGTCAGAGGTCAGACTGAACTGACTGTATAAGGTATGTTTTGATGTGCTCCTGCATTTCTGACATTAATGTGATGTATATGTGCCAAAAAAAAACAGAAATCTGCTTTTAAAGTCATCTCTTACACACTCGGCGCTCAGCTATTCTCCCTGACGAGGAGCGGGCCGGCTTTCACTCAGCGTTCAACACTTAATCCTGACCAGGTGTTACAGGAACACGACATTCCATCCCATCCCATATATCCTATATATACCAGATCTGTTGTACATGCCCATTTACTCCCTATAATCAGCTCCTAGAATGAAACAAGCTACTTTTGCTGCTCATGAATAATTCATTGAGCTCTGCTCTGATTGGCTGACACCGCGATGATCACACAGAAGCAACATAGACCAAATAAAATGAGCTTCTGTGTAAATAAGCTCCACCCACATACTATTTAGTTAGCTGTGTTAGTTACTCAGAGCTGCTAGTATCTAACGTTACCTGTACTAGCTACTCTCTTTGATCTAGACATCAAACACAAAGTAGATGAAAGGTGTCTCTGTGAAACTTTCAGTTGAAGATGATCTGCTTCAACCAGCACACAGTGATCCACTCACACAGCATGGCTGCTACTTCCAGTCACTGTTGGGGTTGTGGTGCTAATAAAGGTGGAGCTGCTCGTCTCTTCAGTCTCTTCAGTGTTGAACGCTGAGCTGAAGCTGCTCCATGGTGTCCGAGTGTTGGAGAAACTGTCCGGAGTGAAACGTACAGACTGCAGAGTTAAAGTTGTTCAGGATTCTGTTAAAGATGTTGGAAGTTCAGGAGCTGGTTTTGGGAATTCTCCGTTCCACCTTAAACGCTGCTGTGGTTCCATTCTGGCGTCTGTACGAGCTGCAGTGTTTAAGGTGGAACATTAGATGAAGAATCTGGCAAATAGGAACCGTATTAACCTTGTAGTGTTTAAATCCAGTGCTGCTGTTGAGTGTGAGCTACTTTATCTTCTTTCTAAACTATTGTTTTCCATTTATATCCACATGATACATCATTCCAGTCTGGAAGAACAGAGGGAACGTTAAATCACCAGCTCCACAATTTGCTTCTGACAAGTTTGCACAACATGTTGATTCTCCTTTTCTACTTATGTGGTAAATGGCAGCTGGTGTGTGCTTTACTGCCACCTACTGACCTGGATCAGGTTTGTGTACTCTAGAGGTTGAAGAAGAAAGCAAACGAAAAAATGATTCTCTTCACCTTCATCTGCTCATCAAATCAAAGCTGTGCAAAGAAAAACACACATCTCCATTTTTGGCAATTTCATTTTTTCTACAGCATGCGAACGCAGCAGCTGCCGTTTACATTGTCTAAGAATTTCCTGACGAATGGACCAATAGAAATGCTCCAAAATCACTTGGGAATAATTCTGGTTCCATTGACTTACATTGAAAGTGAAGACAGTTTTTGTCCTCTCCTGTAAAACTGCCTGTATGGAGATGCTTGTTTTCCACTGGACAGCGACAATATTTAAGTTATAAGAGCTGGCGCCCTCTTACAGACCCAAGCCGTCACTGTCAGTCTCTCCTTATGCTGTAATAATAATAATGATCTTCATTTATAGAAATCTTTTTATACCAGTGGCAGCTTGAAGTGCTTTACAGACAATTTTCATCAGTAACAGCAGAAACTGACTTAATAAGTCAAAGACAGACTTCACATTCACACGTACTCAGAGTTATAATATAGTGCTGAGTTAAAGAGAGACATATTTAAACATGTATTAAAATAGACTCTGAGCTCCACTGTCTAATAAAAGCTGAACTGAGCTCCACAGTTTAGAAACAGAAGAGCTGAAAGAGTCTCTCCAAGTTCAATCAACTCTCTGACCATTACAGTCATCAACTCTGACCATTACAGGGATCAACTCTGACCATTGCAGTGATCAACTCTGACCATTGCAGTCATCAACTCTGACCATTACAGGGATCAACTCTGACCATTGCAGTGATCAACTCTGACCATAACAGTCATCAACTCTGACCATTACAGTCATCAACTCTGACCATTACAGGGATCAACTCTGACCATTGCAGTGATCAACTCTGACCATTACAGTCATCAACTCTGACCATTACAGGGATCAACTCTGACCATTGCAGTGATCAACTCTGACCATTGCAGTCATCAACTCTGACCATTGCAGTCATCAACTCTGACCATTACAGTCATCAACTCTGACCATTACAGTCATCAACTCTGACCATTACAGTCATCAACTCTGACCATTACAATGATCAACTCTGACCATTACAGTCATCAACTCTGACCATTACAGTGATCAACTCTGACCATTACAGTCATCAACTCTGACCATTACAGTCATCAACTCTGACCATTGCAGTGATCAACTCTGACCATTGCAGTCATCAACTCTGACCATTGCAGTCATCAACTCTGACCATTGCAGTCATCAACTCTGACCATTACAGTGATCAACTCTGACCATTACAGTCATCAACTCTGACCATTACAGTCATCAACTCTGACCATTACAGTCATCAACTCTGACCATTGCAGTCATCAACTCTGACCATTACAGTCATCAACTCTGACCATTACAGTGATCAACTCTGACCATTACAGTCATCAACTCTGACCATTACAGTCATCAACTCTGACCATTGCAGTCATCAACTCTGACCATTACAGTCATCAACTCTGACCATTACAGTGATCAACTCTGACCATTGCAGTGATCAACTCTGACCATTGCAGTCATCAACTCTGACCATTACAGGGATCAACTCTGACCATTGCAGTGATCAACTCTGACCATTGCAGTCATCAACTCTGACCATTACAGTCATCAACTCTGACCATTACAGTCATCAACTCTAACCATTACAGTCATCAACTCTGACCATTACAGTCATCAACTCTGACCATTACAGTCATCAACTCTGACCATTACAGTGATTATATATATATATATATATATATATATATATATATATATATATAATATATATATATATATATATATATATATATATATATATATATATATATATATATATATATATATATATATATATATCCAGTTAAAGTTAACTTATAACAGGAACTAAATAAAACCATAATGGTTACATCATCATTATCGGTCATTGTTAATAACATTAGCATTTTAAGTTTTAATGCCACTAAAGCACAAAGTTAGATACAATAATAAACAAACACTGAATTCTTTTAATGCTAACTAGCTCCTAAAGGCTTTCAGTCATTATTAGCATTAACTTGGCAATATTTTAGTACATTTTATTAAATATTTCATTAAATATTTGCATAATTAACAATAAACAGAAACTAAAGTTTATGTTTATAGTCTTGCTGGAACATTTCAGCTTGGAAATAAGCTGAAATGTTCCAGCAAGACTATAAACATAGACTTTAGTTTTAGCGCTTCAGTAGCTGTGTAGGTTTTGGTAAGTGTGCAGTTAAAGGACGGAGTTAAATAAAAACCTGAACAAACGCTGAATTAAGCGCTGACCGGCTCCTACAGGCTCTCCGTCATTACTGGAAAGGTCAGTGTGTTTTTGTTGTTAAGTGTTCTTTTAACTGCAAAGTGCAAATGGACAGAATTTGGACTGACGCCAGATTGTTTTCGGATTCACCGTTAGGTCCCGGCACGGAGCTCTCTCCCGAATGCAAATGCCCCGGCTGCGCGCTCCTGGTAGGGCTGTTGGCGTACTAGCGAAACATTTGTTATTTTCCGGCCCACCTCATTAACTTCCACTGAACTCTATCAGGTACGCGTCCGCCGGACTTACTGCTCAGCACTTAATTCATTACAGCCCCACTGAGCGACTGTTAGTATATAAAACCGTTCAAGGTCAAGTTTTTCTCTCTTCTTTTCTTTTTTTTGAATATAATTAACTTTGCGCCGGGTTTTAAATTAAAGTTAAATATTTATTAAATGGTGGCGTAGCCTCTGGAGAGATGGGGCAGATATGATGTTCTCATTTCCAAGTCAAATCTCTTTCTCCGATCTCACTACAAACAGAGCCGGAGAAACATCGTTTGCTCTGAACGTCCTGGAAGGTGGAGCTTCGTCCGCTGCAGAGCCTTCCGCGAGTCGGGATGACCTCGGAATCTCACTCGGCCGTTGGTAGAGTAGGAGCGTCTCGGCAGGCCGTGTGGGCAGGTGCTTTACAGGAGAGACTAGAACATCATTAAGTTTCAGTGTAAGTCGAAGAGGCAGAGCTGGAGGTTATGGATCTAGTCTTGTGACCAGAAGGTCGCCGGTTCAATCCCCTGAACCAGCAGCATTAAACGAGACCCCAAACCCCCAACTGCTCCCGGGTACTGGGGATAGGGCTGCTCAACACTCTGGGCAAGTGTGCTCACTGCCCCCTAGTGTGTATGTTCACTACTGTGTGTGTATGTGGGTGTTTTACTGCCCCCTAGTGGTGTTCACTAGTGTGTGTGTGTGTGTGTGTATGTGTGTTTCACTGCCACCTAGTGTGTGTGTTCACTAGAGTGTGTTTATGTGTGAGAGTTTCACTGCCCCCTAGTGTGTGTATTCACTACTGTGTGTGTATGTGGGTGTTTCACTGCCCCCTAGTGTGTGTTCAGTAGTGTGTGTTTATGTGTGAGTTTAACTGCCACCTAGTGTGTGTGTTCAGTAGTGTGTGTGTATGTGGGTGTTTTACTGCCCCCTAGTGGTGTTCACTAGTATGTGTTTATGTGTGAGTTTAACTGCCACCTAGTGTGTGTATTCACTACTGTGTGTGTATGTGGGTGTTTCACTGCCCCCCTAGTGTGTGTGTTCATTAGTGTTTGTGTGCATGTGGGTGTTTCACTGCCACCTAGTGTGTGTATTCACTACTGTGTGTGTATGTGGGTGTTTCACTGCCCCCTAGTGTGTGTGTTCATTAGTGTTTGTGTGCATGTGGGTGTTTCACTGCCCCCTAGTGTGTGTTCACTAGTGTGTGTGAGTATATGTGGGTGTTTCTCTACCCCCAAGTGTGTTCATTAGTGTTTGTGTGCATGTGGGTGTTTCACTGCCCCCTAGTGTGTGTGTTCATTAGTGTTTGTGTGCATGTGGGTGTTTCACTGCCCCCTAGTGTGTTTGTGTGTTCAGTAGTGTGTGTGCACTGGTCAGATTCCAGTACGTTGGTGATCTCTGGAGCTAACTTGATGACTTTTGAATAATTGTGTGGACAGTCGTCTCAAAAGATCTGATTTAAGAATTTTTTTTTTGTTTTATTAATATTTTGCTCGTTCACGCTGAAGTTATAAAGAGTGTAAAGGCTCAGCCAATTAGAACGGAGCTCATTTGCATATATGAGTCTTAAAGGTGCGGTAGTAAAACAGTGTGTTTGGTTGTTAGGGATGAAGAGAGGCTGGAAATGAACCCTGACCTGCTCAGACGCTCTGAACAGAAGGAAACAGTGGGTCTGAGAAATGGAGGATATGAGCTCTTTAATTAGGACAGTCACTGAAAGCAGCTCCTCTAATAACATTCAGGCTGAGCATTAACAAACCGACTGTGAACTCGTCCATATGCGTCTGGAGAGTGTGTGTGTGTGTGTGTGTGGGTGTGTGTGTGTGTGTGTGTGTGAGAGAGTTTATGCCACACTGTAGGGACCGAAACCTGGTTGGTACCTTTTATCCTTGTGGGGACGAGCTGGTACCCACTTTATAAATCCTTCATTTTTAAGGTAGGGTAAAGGGGTTTAGGGGTTAGGGGTTAGGGGTTTAGGAGTTAGGGGTTTAGGCGTTAGGGGTTAGGGGTTAGGGGTTAGGGTTTAGGGTAAGGTAAGGTAGGGTTAGGTAAAGGTTAAGATTAAAGTTTAGGATTAGTGGTTAGGAGGGGTAAGGTTAAGGCTAGTGTAAGGTTAGGGTTGGGATTAAGGTTTAGGTTTTGTGGGTTAGGGTTAGTAAAGTTTAGGGTTAAGGGGAAGGTTACGGATAGGGTTAGTGGGGGGTTAATGTTAAGGTTTAGGGTTTGGGGTAGAATCAGGGTTACAGTTAGGGTGTAAGGTTTGAGGTAGGATTAGTTACGGTTAGTTATGGTTAGAATTAGGGTTTAGGTTAGGGTTAGGGTTAGAGTTTGGGGTACGATTAAGGTTAGAGTTAGGGCTAGGGTCTAGGGTTTAGGGATCAGGGTAGGATTAGGGTTAGAGTTAGGGTTTAGGTTTTGGAGTAGACTCAGGGTTAGAGTTAGGGCTAGGGTTTAGGGTAGGATCAACGTTTGCGTTAGGGTTTAGGGTAGGATTAGGGCTAGGGGTTAGGGTTATGGTTAGAGTTAAGGCTAGGGGTTAGGGTTAAGATTCGGGTTAGAGCTAAGGCTAGGGGTTAGGGTTAGGGGTAGGATTAGGGTTTGGGGTAGGATTAGGGTTAAAGTCAGGGTTTAGGGTTAGGGGTAGGATTAGGGTTCGGGGTAGGATTAGGGTTAAAGTCAGGGTTTAGGGTTAGGGGTAGGATTAGGGTTCGGGGTAGGATTAGGGTTAAAGTCAGGGTTTAGGGTTAGAGGTAGGATTAGGGTTCGGGGTAGGATTAGGGTTAAAGTCAGGGTTTAGGATTTGGGGCAGGATTAGGGTTGGAGTTAGGGTTTAAGGTTCAGTGTTTGGGTTGCAATAGTTCTGGTTCAGGTTTAGTTAAGTGTCCTGCAAATGAATGTAAATCTATCTTATGGCCCCACTATACACGTAAACAAACAAACTTGTAAGTGTGGGTATTAATGTGTGTGTGTGTGTGTGTGTGTGTGTGTGTGTGTGTGTATGTGTGTGTGTGTGTGAGGGAGTGTTTATCTTTCTTTCTTTGATCCTGGGTGACATCTGTACTCTACACACTGGCCTGAAGCAATCATCAACTCACTCTCACTCATCTGGCCTGATTTCGGAGGCAGAGACAGAGAAGATGACATGAAACTCACACTAACCGCCCACACACACACACACACACACACACACACACACACACACACACACACATATCCAATAATGGACACTCACACATTAATACAGAAATGTATGAATAAAATGCTGCTGCTGATCTCAGAACAGTGGACGGACCACCCCGAGTCCAGAACCTCAGCACCACTGGTGGTTATTTGGATGGTGAGAAAGTGAACCATTGATGAGGAACTAGAAGTCCTGTACGTTGTATTAGATATTAGATATTAGTGATAATCACCAATAATTTATAACATTTCAGAGAAGAACACTGAAGAACAAGTACATTAACTTAAACTCACACACATACATGTAATGAGAGCTCAGCAGGCTCCACCAGCAGCTGTGTATGAATATCAATATATGTATTAATTTCAAATTGAATTTCAGGCCACTGATTCACATACACTATATTCACATACACTATATTCACATACACTATATTCACATATACCATATTCACATACACAATATTCACATACACTATATTCACATACACTATATTCACATACACTATATTCACATATACCATATTCACATACACAATATTCACATATACTATATTCACATATACTATATTCACATATACCATATTCACAAATACCATATTCACATATACCATATTCACATATACTATATTCACATACACTATATTCACATACACTATATTCACATATACCATATTCACATATACCATATTCAAATATACTATATTCACATATACTATATTCACATACACTATATTCACATATACCATATTCACATATACTATATTCACATATACTATATTCACATATACCATATTCACATATACTATATTCACATACACTATATTCACATATACCATATTCACATATACTATATTCACATATACTATATTCACATATACCATATTCACATATACTATATTCACATATACCATATTCACATATACCATATTCACATATACTATTATCACATACACTATATTCACATATACTATATTCACATACACTATATTCACATATACCATATTCACATATACCATATTCACATATACCATATTCACATATACTATATTCACATACACTATATTCACATACACTATATTCACATACACTATATTCACATATACTATATTCACATACACTATATTCACATATACTATATTCACATATACCATATTCACATATACTATATTCACATATACCATATTCACATATACTATATTCACATACACTATATTCACATACACTATATTCACATATACCATATTCACATATACTATATTCACATACACTATATTCACATATACTATATTCACATATACTATATTCACATATACCATATTCACATATACTATTTTCACATATACCATATTCACATATACCATATTCACATATACTATTTTCACATATACCATATTCACATATACTATATTCACATATACTATTTTCACATATACCATATTCACATATACCATATTCACATACACCAGCTTAATATTAAGGGTGGACAAAAAATATCATATCATGCTACTTTACCTTAAATTGGGTCTACAGTTTCTCATTAGGTTGAATGTATAACTCTAAATGAAAGTATTATGATATAAAGACACTTGCATGCGTGTAATTACACAAGCTGTACTGCAGTAATTCATCTGTGGCCATATCACTAGACGTTATGTTGTTGTTCATGTGTAACTAATAGTTATTAGAGACATTAATATAAAGTGGGACCAAAAATACTATAATACTAATAATAACAAGCCTACAATTACTTGGATTCAACATCCACTGCACTAAATCCAATTCAAACTGATCTAATTACTAGGCCTGGTCCCCCAGTACTGATGATTATGAGCGTATTGTATAGCGCTGGTTAATATCACTGCTTTTAGAGAACACTGTGTTTGAGTTACACATCAGTCGTTTCTCTTTCCACCGTTCTGTTATGTCCAAAAATATACGACATGTACATCAATTATTTGCAAACAGCATTCAATTAAGCAAAAACAGCCTCTCCGCTTCCGTCTCCGGCTAAACCATCACCATTCCATCAGCGCTCCCTCGCTCAAATCCAATATCAGCCTATATGAGCTTCTGAGATCTATTCATTCAGTCTGATTAGCAAGACATATCCGTCCTGTCTCACCACACACACACACACATACACACACATATACACACTCACACACACACACACACACACACACACACACACATACAAACTCACACACACATACACACACACACACACACACACATACATACATACTCACACACACACACATATACACACACACACACACATATACACACTCACACACACACTCACACACACACATATACACACACATACACACACTCACACACACACATACACACACATACACACACACACACACACACACACACACACACACACATATACACACTCACACACACACACACATACAAACTCACACACCCACACAGACACACATACAAACTCACACACACACACATACACACTCACACACACACACACACATATACATACATACTCACACACACACACATATACACACACACACATATACACACTCACACACACACTCACACACACACATATACACACACATACACACACTCACACACACACATACACACACACATACACACACACACATACACACTCACACACACACACACACATACAAACTCACACACACACACACACAGACACACATACAAACTCACACACACACATACACACTCACACACACACACACACATATACACACACACATATATACACACTTACACACATATACACACACTCACACTCACACACACACATATACACACACAAACACATTATATATACAGCCTTACACACACACACACACACACAATCACACTCACACACACACACACACACACACACACACACATACATACACACTCACACATACAAACATATACAAACCGACACACACACACAAATATACAAACTCACACACACATCTATACACACACAAACACACACATATACAAATTCACACACACACACACACAAATATACAAACTCACACACATCTATACACACAAACACACACATATACAAATTCACACACACACACACACAATATACAAACTCACACACACATCTACACACACACACATATACATACTCACACACACATACATATACAAACTCACACACACATATAAACACACAAAAACACACACACACACATATACACACTCACATACACACACACATATACACTCACACACACACACATATACACTCACACACACAGACACACACTATACACACACACATACACACACACATATACACTCACACACACACACAGACAAACATATACAAACTGACACACACACATACACACACACACACACAAATCACATCAGGTGAAATGCTCTCACACACCTGTACACCGTAAACACCTTTACGGCAGTAAGAGTGATTTAGAAGCCAGACTGATTTACGGCTGTCATGGTTACGTTATGTGAAGCAGACGCGGTGACAGGAGGGTGATACAGTCTCGAGTGTATTTAAGCAGCAGAGCTCTGAAAGTGATGCGTTATGGTGAAAATCATGGCTGTAATTTGGTGATAATAGATCATTATGGTATGATTATATACCACCGTCACGCAGCGCCTACAGCGTTTAACAGCTTCCACACAACCGCTCAGCGGAGAAAACAGTCCAACTCCAGCACCAACACATACACCATGATTTCATTTGAGCAATTCCTTCCGCCAAAGAAAGTAGTCCCTTTTCAGAAAGAGCCCTAAAACTGTGCGAAGTTCAGGATCAGCTCCGTTTCAGCATTTTCTATAGGAAGCTCAGTGTAGATGCGAGGTATGTGTTTCTAAAAAAGTGGCCAGTTAGTAAAAGCACAAGGTTGGGGTTTCTAATAATGTGGCCAGCTAGTGGAAGCACAAGGTTGTTGTTTCTAATAAAGTGGCCAGTTAGTAAAAGCAAGAGGTGGGTGTTTCTAATAAAATGGCCGGTTGGTGGAAGCACAAGGTGAGTGGTTCTAATAAAGTGGCCAGTTAGTGGAAGCACAAGGTTGTTGTTTCTATTCTAAGCTGAGAGACACACAAAAACTATAATCAAAGCTATCATCTCATTTGCATATTATTTACTTTTCTACATGACACATATGGGACTTATGAGACAAACACTATTAAATACAATTAAACTCTGTTGCACGCTAATAAACAATTACATTAAAACAGCTCGGAGGGAGAACCGCTCTGATTTATAATCAGATGTTAATCACACCTGATAAGCTAATAGAAGAGTGACAACAACTTCTAGATCAATATTCAATATTTCACTGTCGTTCAAGCTCAGCGTGACACAGTTTCACACAATCAGTATGAATTTACCTGGAGGGCTATACATGTATAACTCTAAATGTAGGCATTGTATATAAACTGAGTTACAGTTTCTCATTAGGTTGAATGTATAACTCTAAATGTAGGCATTGTATATAAACTGAGTTACAGTTTCTCATTAGGTTGAATGTATAACTCTAAATGTAGGTATTGTATATAAACTGAGTTACAGTTTCTCTTTAGGTTGAATGTATAACTCTAAAAGTAGGTATTGTATATAAACTGAGTTACAGTTTCTCAGGTTGAATGTATACCTCTAAATGTAGGTATTGTATATAAACTGAGTTACAGTTTCTCTTTAGGTTGAATGTATAACTCTAAATGTAGGTATTGTATATAAACTGAGTTACAGTTTCTCATTAGGTTGAATGTATAACTCTAAATGTAGGTATTGTATATAAACTGAGTTACAGTTTCTCATTAGGTTGAATGTATAACTCTAAATGTAGGTATTGTATATAAACTGAGTTACAGTTTCTCATTAGGTTGAATATATAACTCTAAATGTAGGTATTGTATATAAACTGAGTTACAGTTTCTCATTAGGTTGAATGTATATCTCTAAATGTAGGTATTGTATATAAACTGAGTTACAGTTTCTCATTAGGTTGAATGTATAACTCTAAATGTAGGTATTGTATATAAACTGAGTTACAGTTTCTCATTAGGTTGAATATATAACTCTAAATGTAGGTATTGTATATAAACTGAGTTACAGTTTCTCATTAGGTTGAATATATAACTCTAAATGTAGGTATTGTATATAAACTGAGTTACAGTTTCTCATTAGGTTGAATATATAACTCTAAATGTAGGTATTGCATATAAACGTTGTTATAACCGCTGATTACATGATTTCTAAATGAACTGCTGTGAATATAAAGAAATGAAATCTTTCACAGGAGTCCGTCGACACACTGAGACACTAAACACCAGCAGAATCCAAAGCCTATGAATAATTCAGACGTTAATTAGCTGAGCCGATAACGAGGAACACCAGAGTTTAGACGGAGGAAGAATATGGGACACAGTGGCGGTCAAACGAAGTATCACATATACTATAAATAAATAAATAAATAAATAAATAAAAAGACAGAGACATTTAGATGGACAGACTGATACATACACAGATAGATAGATAGATAGATAGATAGATAGATAGATAGATAGATAGATAGATAGATAGATAGATAGATAGATAGATAGATAGATAGATAGAACAGTAATTAATGAAAACGAAAACAATTATAAATGAAAGATATGGAATAATATAAATAAAGAAATAAATGAATTAATAAATAAGTAAATAAATAAATAAACAAATAAATAAATAAATGTTTTAGGCAGGAACGGAACAGAGAAGAATTAAAGTAAAATAAATAAATAAATAAATAAATAAATAAATAAAGGTCTCAGGCAGGAACGCAGCAGAGAAGAATTAAAGTAAAATAAATAAGTAAGTAAGTAAGTAAGTAAGTAAATAAATAAATAAATAAATAAATAAATAAAGGTCTCAGGCAGGAACGGAGCAGAGAAGAATGAAAGTAAAATAAATAAGTAAATAAATAAATCACAGCGGCTGCAGTGACCACAGGGAAGACCGTCAGCCGGTTAAAGAGTGTGAACGAGGCTCAGAGAGATGAAGGGAGCGCCGCCGCTATCTCTCCGTCACCTGGCTGGTGGGACTGCGCTGTGCACTCGTTTCTCCCTCTCTCTCTCTCTCGCTCACTCCGTCTGTGTGTGTGTTGTTTTTTTTATGTGACTGCTTTGAAGCTCGGCCGCCTCTGATCTACTTAATCTGTGTTCCTCCACAGAGCTGAGGGGCGAGCGAGACTATTTACACTCAGAGAGAGAGAGAGAGAGAGAGAGGGAGAGAGAGAGAGAGAGAGAGAGAGAGAGAGAGAGTGGGGAGGGCAGTGACAGAGAAAGACAGAAAGGAGCAGGAGACACAGGAGGGAGAGAAAGAGAGAACAAAAACATAATAATAATAATAATAATAATAATAATAATAATAATAATAATAATAACCCATTAGCTACACTTCTTTAGTCCACCCTTCTCCTCTGTTTCTCTTTCGTCACCCTCCCTCTCTGAACCAGTCTGTTAATCACTTACTCCTCCCTCCCCACGCCTCCCTCTACTGTCCAGTCACACAGAGCTGCAGGCCGGACGCTCCTGCAGGGAGAGCACCGACTCCTACAGTCCAATTAACCAATCAGGAGCCTTAATTAACGAGGGATTAACAGCCGAGCGCTCTTCGGTTCAGAGGAGGTGACAGACGCGCCACCGGGAGTTTGACACTAAGCAGAGATAATTAGGATAAATCACACTTTTCTCAGGATAAGATCATAAACAGGCAGATTTAGACCAATTAGAAACAGCCTGTAAACAACAACAACAACAACAACAACAACAACAATCTGCATCTACTGAAGAAAACGCAGTTACTGTGCAGCTTCAGTCTTCAAGAACGGTTACTAAGGCGTTGCCAGGCACTTACTGTGGTTACATGGTTGCTATTGTGTTGCTAGGTAGTTGCTATGGTATGGTTGCTATGATGTTGCTAAGTGGTTGCTAGGGAGCTGCTAGGTACCTTCCGTGGTATTCCAAGTGGTTGCTATGATGTTGCTGAGGTACTGCCAGGTAGTTGCTGTGGTATTCCAGGTGGTTGCTATGGTGTTGCTAGGAGGCTGTTAAGGTGTTGCTAGGTAGTTGCTGTGGTATTCCAGGTGGTTGCTATAGTATCGCAAGAGAGCGCTAGCGTGTTACTCTTTGGTTGCTAGGCACTTGCTGTAGTTTTCCAGGTCGTTGCTGCTGAGCTGTTGTTACTAAGCTGGGGTGTTGCTAGCTGCTATGGCTTCCCAGATGATTGCCATGGTGTTGCTAAGTGGTTGTTATGGTATTCCAAGGTTTCTGCTACTGCCACCATGTCACAAATGGTGCTAGGGTGTTGCTATGTGGCTGCTATAGTATCCCCGATGGTTGCTAGGAAATCATTAGGTAATTTCCTGCCGGCAGCTATCACCCCCCCTCCTTTTAATAGAGTGTTAATAGACGTGTATCGTCTGGGTTATTTTTAGGGTGGGGGACGGGGCAACATACATATCACTCTCTTCTTCTGGCCCACTGTTTGATCATTTTCACATGTTATGGTTCAGATTCACCGCAAGCGGCTTCCTTTCCTCGAGAGAAAGAGAGAGAGAGAGAAAGAGAGAGAGAGAGAGAGAGAAAGAGAGAGAGAGAGAGAGAGAGAGAAAGAGAAAGAGAGAGAGTTTCTAAAGTGACTGCCTTTAAAAGCTTTTCGATTCCTGGTCTGGAGGAACGGCCGGCTCACTCGCCCCTGAGTTGGTCCGGTGGGGACGGCTGGGATGGAAACTGTGCTCTCTGGTGTTGCTGAATTCAAAACTTTCAACACAACGTTAAACGTAGATCTTACAAAGACCTGAGAACGCAAGGAACCGGACATGTGCCGTGTGATTACAGCTCAGAACACCACAGAGCTCCACCGGTCACTCTGCGCTTCCTCCACCAACCACAGTGCCTTGGACACCAGTGAGGTTGTCAATACACTCCACTGGTCCACTTCCTTCACCAACCATAGTGCCATAAATTCCAGCAAGGGTGCTCAATATAATCTGCCGGTCACTCTCCGCCTTCTCCACCACCTCACAGTGCCTTGGACACCAGTGAGGTTGTCAATACACTCCACTGGTCACTCTCCACTTCCTTCACCAACAACAGTGCGGCAGACGCCAGTGGGGGTGCTCAAGATGCTCCGCCGACCCCTCTCCGTTTCCTTCACCACCCACAGTGTCTTAGATGCAAGCGAGGGTGCTCAATATAATCTGCCGGTCACTCTCCGCTTCTTCCACCACTCACAGTGCCTTAGACACCAGTGAGGTTGTCAATACACTCCGCTGGTCACTCCCTGCTTCCTTCACCACCCACAGTGCTGCAGATGCCAGTGAGGGTGCTCGTAAGCTTCGCTAGTCACTCTCCACTTCCTCCACCAACAACAGTGCCACAGACATGAGGGTACTCAAATGCTCCGCTGGTCACTCTCTGCTTCCTCCAACACCCATAGTGCTGTAGACACCAGCGACCATACACTGTGCACTGGAGCCCTGGTGCTCGGCCTACCTCACCACCTATACTCTGCTGGCAGGTCCCCCTTGCTGAACGCCAGCCTGGCATCCTTTAGACGGGCTCCTATAGTGAAGCTTCATCCTTGCCTCTTCCCGTGCAGTCCTCGTCTGGGCTCGGTTCTCCGAACCGTGTGCTGTAGAGACAGTGGTAGCGCTTCCTCTCCAGACTGCTAAGGGATGCCGTCCCACTTCTGACACCACTGTAGCCTCAACAACATGCTCATTCATAATTAAGAACAAGTTGAGCTGCGAGTGAGCAAACACCTTTCCACAAAGATGGAGCTTTCTTCACCCTAACCTTCATATAATCTACTCCATGGAGAAATTTATTCCGTATCTGTTTTCCTAACCAGGTGTTGAATTATTCCGAAAGGAATATTTCCTTAAAGGATTATTTTAACCTCATGGACGCTCTAGGTTTTCTTCGTCTCTCGCTCTTCTCCCCTTCCAGTAGCCGTTTCTTCTCCTTTCTCCTGATATCTCATATCCTCTAATATGCCGCTTCATCTGGTTATACCTGCTCCATGTCATGAAGACGGAGCGCTGAAGGCTATCCAAAAAAAAGAGCGTTATTGATTTTTTTATATAACTGATCTGGTTCCTGCATTATTCCGCTGAAGGTTGTTGGGCTGAGTTCTTGGCAGCGGCGGCTGAAGGACGCGTAATGGGAGGGAAAGACGCGTTAATGGAAAAACAGCTTTGTGAAGAGTGTAAGTACGATAATTCATTCTTTCTGCTCCATTTATTTACCCCACGTCCACAGCCTCTTCCCATCGCGCCCTCCGTCCTCCACAGCCCCCTGTAGCCAGCATCATTCCATCAGCACGTGGAGAGCGTCCAATCAAAGCCTTCAGTCGTCTCCCAGCTCTCTCAGCACAATCCCCACACCGGTGTTCCCCCTCAGCACATTCCTTTTAGAGGCATTCCCCCTCAGTACGTTCCCTTTACAGGCCTTCCCCCTCAGCACGTTCCCTTCACCATCATTCCCCCTCAGCACGTTCCCTTCACCATCATTCCCCCTCAGCACGTTCCCTTCACCATCATTCCCCCTCAGCACGTTCCCTTCACCATCATTCCCCCTCAGCACGTTCCCTTCACCATCATTCCCCCTCAGCACGTTCCCTTCACCATCATTCCCCCTCAGCACGTTCCCTTCACAGGCATTCCCCCTCAGCACGTTCCCTTCACCATCATTCCCCTCAGCATGTTCCCCGACCAACATTCCCCCTCAGCACGTTCCCTTCACAGGCATTCCCCCTCAGCATGTTCCCCGACCAACATTCCCCCTCAGCACGTTCCCTTCACAGGCATTCCCCCTCAGCACGTTCCCTTCACCATCATTCCCCCTCAGCAAGTTCCCTCCACTGGCATTGACCCTCAGCACGTTCCCTTCACAGGCATTCCCCCTCAGCATGTTCCCCGACCAACATTCCCCCTTAGCATGTTCCCTTTACCGTCATTCCCCTCAGCCTGTTCCCTCCACTTGCATTTAACCTCAGCATGTTCCCTCCACTTGCATTCAACCGCAGCATGTTCCCTACACTGGCATTCCCCCTCAGCCTGTTCCCTCCACTGGCATTCCCCCTCAGCATGTTCCCTACACTGGCATTCCCCCTCAGCCTGTTCCCTCCACTGGCATTCCCCCTCAGCATGTTCCCTCCACTGGCATTCCCCCTCAGCATGTTCCCTCCACCGGCATTCCCCCTCATCATGTTCCCTTCACTGGCATTCCCCCTCAGCATGTTCCCTCCACTGGCATTCCCCCTCAGCATGTTCCCTCCACCGGCATTCAACCTCAGCATGTTCCCTCCACCGGCATTCCCTCTTAGCATGTTCCCTCCACAGTCATTCCCCCTCAGCATGTTCCCCCGACCAACATTCCCCCTCAGCACGTTCCCTTTACCGTCATTCCCCTCAGCATGTTCCCTCCACTGGCATTCAACCTCAGCATGTTTTCCCTACCACACGGCATTCAATCCTCAGCATGTTCCCCTCCACCGGCATTCCCTACTTAGCATGGTTTTCCCTCCACAGGTCCATTTCTCTAGCTATGTTCCCTCCCTCCTCTGGCGTTCTCCCTTAATGTGTTCCCCACACTGGTGTTCCCCCTCATCATGTTCTCTTCACCAGCATTCAGAACATTCCCGCCACTGGTGTTCATTCTCAGCACATTCCCCTCACCAGCATTCCTCCTCAGAACATTGCCCCGACTGGCGTTCCCCCTCAGAACATTTCCTCCACCGACATTTCACCTCAGAACATTCCCCCCAGCGACATTCCCCCACAGAACATTCCCCCCAGCGACGTTTCTCAGAACATTCAGCGACGTTCGCAGAACATGATCAGCGACGTTATCTGAGAAACATATCTCCCAGCGACGTTTCACTCAGAACATTTTCAGCGACGTTCCCACTCAGATCGTTGCAGCGACGTTTCTCAGAACATTTGTCACAGCGACGTTCCCCCTCAGAACGTTCCCCCTCAGAACGTTCCCCCTCCAGACACGTTCCCCAGCGACGTTTCTCAAGGACGTTCCCCTCAGAAACGTCCTCCCCCTGCGACGTTTCTCAGAAACGTTCCCCCCAGTGAACGTTTCCACCTCTCAGAACGTTCAGGCGTCGTTCTCAGCACAATCACTCCACCAATGTTCCCTCCACTGACGTTCCCCCTCAACTTGTACCTGCTGCCATCAAAACAGAAACTGAAGAAATTGAAGGATTTCAATACAGAACCACGTCGTTAATTAATGAACCCACTTACATACGAATAATAACGAATATAATTAGCATACAATATAACACTGCTTCACTCTAATACACTCAGACTGCAGAAGAACGTCTAATTACACTCTTCTCCTTCTTCACTCTTCTCACTCTCACTCTCTCACCCTCTCACTATATCTCTCTCACTCCCACTCTCTCCCACCCTCTCACTATACACTCTCCTCCCTCACTCATCCTCACACTCACAATCTCCTCGACTCCCCACCCTCTTTCCCACTATTTAAAATCTATCTCTCCCTTCTTCTCTCTCTCTCCCTCACTCTCTCTCACTCACTATCTCTCTCCACTCCCACCCTCTCACTTTATCTCTCTCTCACTCACTATCTCTCCCCACTCCCACCCTCTCATTATATCTCTCTCCCTCACTCTCTCTCACTCACTATCTCTCCCCACTCCCACCCTCACACTAAATCTCTCCTCCCTCACTCTCTCGTCACTCACTATCTCTCTCCAACTTCCCACCCCTCCACTTTATTGCTCTCTCTTCACATCCACTATCTCTCCCACTCCCACCCTCTCACTATATCTCTCTCCCTCACTCTCTCTCACTCACTATCTCTCCCCACTCCCACCCTCTCACTATATCTCTCTCCCTCACTCTCTCTCACTCACTATCTCTCCCCACTCTCGCCCTCTCACTATATCTCTCTCACTGTCTCTCTCCTTTTCTTTCACTATATCTCTCTCACTCCCACCCTCTCTCACTCACTCACTATAACTTTTTCACTCACTCTTCTCACTATTTCTCACACACCCACCCTCTTACTATATATCTCTCTCACTATCTCACTATCTCTCCTTTTCTCTCACTATATCTCTCTCACTCCCACCCTCTCTCACTCACTCACTATATCTCTCTCCCTCTCTCACTCACTATCTCTCCCAACTCCCACCCTCTCACTTATCTCACTCTCTCACTATCACTCTTCCTTTTTCTCATTCTCTCACTATAAACTCTCCCCCTCTCACTCTCTCGCTCTCTCTCTCTCAGTCACTATCTCTCCCCACTCCCACCCTCCTCACTATCTCTCCCTCACTAATATTCTCACTCCCTTCTCTCACTCACAACTCACTATCTCTCCCCACTCCCACCCTCTCACTATATCTTCACTCCTTTTACTCACACCACCCTCTTAGCTACACACATCCC